>WEIV01023309.1:178003-211919 GCA_013390005.1 Calyptomena viridis
GGACTAAAGTTGAGAGTTATTTTTTAATGCTTGCTTTTCTTGCCTTCCTTTGTAAAGTGCTGCTCTTGTCCTTACTAGGAGGCACAAGATGTGATTAGTTGCTTACTTCTTATAAAGACATACTGTATTATCCTTTCTTGCAGTCATCTTGCCTCTCCAGTCTAATCCACCCTAGTGAGAGGAAAGGGAGTATTTATATATTGCTTGCCATGTTAGTACTATTTACTGCAGAGGAGGAGCAAGAAAGATAATGACCTTTAGAAAGGCTGTCACTTGTTATTTTGTATCTCCTTATCCTTACTTTTCTCACTCCAGTAGAGTGAAATACTTCAGTGGCATCAGGTGTGATAATTCCCCAATTTCAGTGTCCAGAAAGTATTCAGTCTGTGATGAAAAGAGCAGAATATGTTTTAGGGAGGCTGGCTGAGAGTGAATCTTTTGCCTTGGGATTCCTAGTGCATGGTATGATGATGATGCTGGGTTTTGATCATGGACTTTGGCAGCAGCAAAAAAAGAGGAAGTGTGTTTGTCTTACATTTGTTATTGCATATCTTACTACATGCTACACTAAATAAAGTATTTTTGTTATTGATACAGAAAACTTACAATAGTGACTCTCTTGTTTTTATCCCCACTGCTTGACCAGGAAGAAGAGCCCAAGCCTCTTGCTGATGTTGTTATTTATGTGAGTAAAAAACTTGCTAAGAGGCAAAGGGAACTGAATGCAGTAGCAGCTTCTCTTGGAGCAGACTACAGGTATCAACCAACACAAATGGCTTCTAAGCTTCTGCACTGATGTGACTTGTAATAAGTAGGAGTCTTCCCATTCTAATGTACCTTTTGCTTTAGCTGAACATTAGATATCACTCTCTTAAACAGCAAAGGCATCCTCTTCTAATGCCAAATAAGGCCATCTTTCCCTGCCACATCCCAAACTGTGTTCATGATAAGTGTGTCTCAGAAAAGTCTTCCTGAATTGCAGAATTTTTTTTGTTTTCTTCATATTTGAAGAAGTTTACCTTTTTGGGTGGTTTAACATTTGCATTATATTTTACATTCTGAATCTGATGTGAATGTGTGTGTTTCTCCCTGGCTCAAAACGATTTGTTTTCTGGATTGTAAGCTTAGGAAAGATAGGTTGTCATGAATAGAAACTACAAACTAACGTTCATGATTTAGGACAGAATTCTGCTTCCACTAAATCTGAATTATTTGTTTTGTTACTGACTTATTATGTAAGTTATTATCCATAGTGTGAAGGAAGTTGCCTTATGTTTGGTGGTAGCTTAGAAATGCTAAAGGTACTTACATCAGATAGTAAGTACTAGTTTTTATCAGTTTAAAAGTTAGAATTCCTTATTTTGTTGATTTTGAGCTTCAAGTATTTCACTTGCAGCTCAATATGACAACAAAAGATAAAGCTCTCACTCTGGGTCATGTGTTCTTCTCAGAAACTGATTTAAACCTCCACTTTCTTAAATAAAAACAAAAACTAAAGCAAAACCCCTCCTCTTCCATATGCTGGATTTCTGATACTTTTTTTGTAGAAATTATATCTTCAAGTTGCATTTTTTTTTCTAGATGGTGCTTTGATGAAACAGTAACACACTTCATCTACAAGGGAGGACAGAATGACAACAATAAGGAGTACAAATCTGTTAGAGAACGGGATATACATGTTGTTTCAGAGCACTGGCTTTTAGAGGTATGAGGCTTGTTTTGTTCCCATTTTAAATGTGACAGGAAATGGAGGCTTAAAGCAAGTTATATGGCAGTGGATTTTCTGTATACATTTATACTAAACATGTGTAGGGACTCACGTTTTGTATTCTGCTTTGAATTAGTTAATTGAGCAATCTGTTTTCACTGATTACTTTGTTCTCTATGAGGAGAAAATAAGTGCTTTTCCCCTGAACACTTCTGCTACATGTTTCCCAGAAATGCTTTTCTTATGTTTAGTGTGAAAATTCTTTTATCTTGGTCAGTTCCACATCTTTCTCTTGTTAACTGATGTTACTACAGAGTGCCCAAGTATATAAACGACTTCCTGAATCTCTCTTTCCTCACACTTACAATCCCAAAATGAGCCTGGACATCAGTGCAGTGCAAGACATCAGACTCTCCTCCTCCAGTAAACTTTCATCAACCGGAAACCCAGCAGAACATAATGAGGTATGATGTGTGATAGGAATTGATGTTCTGTGAAGGGATTTGGTTCAGTTAATACTTATATTAACATATTAATAAAAAATGTTGATGCTTATTCAGCAATGTCCTAAGTCAGGTTTAACTGGTCACTAATCGTAGCCACTGCAGATGTTCCTTAAGGTTTTTCTGCATTTGTAATATTCCTCTTCTAGGGTGATGAAGGGAAACACAGGCATTTCAGGATTTGCTTTCCAAATTTGAACTGATGTAGGTTCAGTCTTTGCCTCCTCTTGTAGGGAATGAGTTCCTAAGTATGAACTTGCCGTAGCGGACATATAGGTTGTGAAATAGAATGGTATTGATGTTACTGTTCACTGTTCTGCTGTCATTGCAGTAGCAGAAAGGTTAGATTTGCTCTAAGGCAAGATTAAGAACCTTCAGAATTTATGCAAGTGCCAAACATGGTTAAAAAGCAAAACACTTTGGTGTTTGAGAAATCTACTTGTCTTCATTGTCTTTAGATTATTCCAGTGGATGAAGATGAAGCTGAAGATGATGTAACTACTGACCAAATAAAGGAAACAGTCACTACAGGGGAAGAACAAATTGTAACCAGTGAATCCAAAGGAGGTAAATATAAATCACTGGTTTTAGAATGTTTTTGGGACATTAAACTATCAATATGAGCCTTTTACAGTATCAAGTGCCAAATACCTGTCAAGTGCAGCTATCCCATATTGTTGCTGAATGTGAGGAGAGGGTTTTCCTCTCTATTTTACAGATTTTGACAGCCTGCAAGAAAATCATGATCATCAGTTGCAAAGTACTTAAATGCTGGGTTTTTGTTTTTAAAACACTGACATTCATCTTTAGCATGACAAATTGCTGTTTTGGAGTATATATTATGTAAATAAATGTGTTATAGGAGAATTGTTAAGTTAAGAGTAGACTTGGGGCATACGTAGTTTTCCTAGATATTTTTCCCCAAGTAAATCTTCGTCTCCTTAATGTTTAGTTTTCGTCCCAGTGTGGGGGGAAGTTGACTGTTCACTCTTTGTTTGTTTCTAAGTTTTGTTCCTTCTCTCAAGTTTTAACCCAGGCACTGGAAATGAGGGAGAACTTCCAAAGACAGCTGCAGGAGATCATGTCTGCCACATCACTAGTGAAACCACAGGGGCAAAGAGGATCCCTTTCAAGGAGCAGTTTCGATGGTTCTCCAAGCACTCCCGATAGCACGCGGTCTGTGCGGAATGGCCGCAGTAGGGTCTTGGAAGCTTTAAGGTATTGATTTATGCTTCAAAGTATCTTATTTCGTCCTCCCTGCCCATATTCAGGCATTCAGTGAATAGGTCTCCCAGGTTATCAAGCATATTGTCTGTCTCTACTGATGTACTTGAGTTGCTTCTTTTACAAGTCAGAATTTTTAACTGGATGTGCTAGATAAGGCAGAATGTTGTCTTAATCCATAGTTGGGTACCTTTTCTTTTTCAAAAAACAACAGAATAGTATGATTGGTTTTTAGTTTTGAGTTGAATTATGCCAACAGGTTTATTTTCTTTCAATTTGTGTTCTTACAGATTTTGGAGAAAGCCATACTGCAGTATTTCAGTATGTAGGTCATATACAACTAGTAGGTACTCCTGCAGAGCACCTCTGTGAATGGTTCTTCTCTTTTTATTTTTCTTTTCTCTCTAAACAGGATAGGATTTGAACTCTATCAATGCTGAGGTACAGTAAGGAAGTAAAGGAAGCCTTGCAAAATTACTGATTTAGCTTAGTGTTTATTTCCAAATAAATAGGCTCCATAAAGAGTAAGGTACACTGATTTTCTAATAACTTATTATTATGCACATAATAAAAGCATCTACTGATATTTTGTGTGCCTTTTTCAGCCAAGCTGACACTTGGGTTCGCAAGGCCAGAGTGCCAGCATAGCTTTTATACTGAAATCTTCCCCTTTCCCAGCCATGCTTTCTAATAATGAGGTTACTTGGATGCTAGAGTTGATGTGATCATTAACACATTGCCTTCTAGAATGGTAGTCTTCTGTAAAATGGATATTTAAGGTGCTTTTTTCCTTAGGCAATCCCGTCAAGCACTCACAGATATAAACACAGAACCATCCCAGAGTGAGCAGATCATCTGGGACGATCCTACTGCGAGGGAGGAGAGAGCAAGACTTGTCAGCAACTTTCAGTGGCCTAATAGTCCTTCCCAGTACACTGAGCAAGGCCAGAGTAATGCCAACAAGAACGTGGATGAGTCTGCTTTCAAAGGATCTGTACCTGATGCAGAGATTGCTGGTATAGGTATAATCAGAAATGCAATATTCTTGTTCTTTGTGACAGCATCCATTTGATCTTTGAGACTTTTAAAGTACAGCGTTACATCTTTGAACTCAATTATGTTTTGCTGGTTTTTTAGAAAGAAGTTTTCCCATCAATTTGTGGTTGAATGCCAAGGCAGTACTTGTCTAAAAATAGACTGCAGTGGTGCCAAAAAAAAAGACCATCTTGGTAGACTTCATAAAGTCTTCCAAGTTGTTTTTTGGGGGTTGTTTTTTTGAACCACAGCTGGTTTCCAGGTAGCACCTTGGGTAGGTATAGTGGAATTCAAATGGGAATACTAGTAGTAAAATCTTTTTCATTGTAGTGGAAATATTCATAGGTGCCTCTCTCCTGCTGCCAACTCCTTCCCTCAATTCACTTGTGGCAGTAGTCTTCCTGAAAACTGACCCTGGTCTTAGAGAGGGTTGAAGAAAATTTGCTGAATGCATTCAATTGATTTTTTTTTTGTTCAACCAAATCGGTGCAGTTTAGCCAGATAAATTAGGTCATTTGAGGTTTTCAGGTTTTTTTCAAAGCAAGGCATCCAGGGACATGAGTCTGCAATATTGCAGTTGGTGGTTTGTGGTACAAGGAAGAGCATCTTTATGAAAGGCGATGGTGAAATATAGGTGTATATGTTGTAGCAGCAGTTGTGGGGGGGAGTTATTTATTTTTATTTTTTACTTTATCCATAATTATATTCTGACAAAGACAAGTCATGCAACAACACTTTACTTTCACAGCTATTCCTGAGGATGGGGATGGAGAGGTGATTGAAGATCTAAAGAATCCTGTACATAGAGATCCTGAAACACCAATTAAAGATAACTTGATTCCCACTCCACAGGCCCCCAGCATTGCTTTCCCACTGGCTAACCCTCCTGTGGCACCAGAGCCCAAGGAAAAGGTTTGTCATAGGAAGAAATATTTATGGTGATTTATGTTCTGATGTAGAGACACTTTAAGAAATTTTGAACTTGACAGTAAATATGAATGTCTGCATTTGAAGTCTTGAAGTGGATTGCTTTTGTGCAGTTCTGTTTCTTTTTTTGCCATTCTTTGAGATTTTGAACAAATAGTGTTTGCTCAAATAGACAGAGCCTGTTTGTTCAGGCAAATGCAGTTTTTTGTCCCATTATTTCGTGCTGGAATGCTGAGGAAGGCTTTGGAGTTAAGAGTTACTGTGCATATTACTTGGAACTCCTCCGGCAATGTTAAGATGATGGAAAAAAGATTAGGCCTTTGTTTCCTTGGTGGTATCTGAAATTTTATGTTTAGGTACAAGTGGAAAATTATTTTTCTGCCAAAAACCTGGTTTAAAATTCTATTTTATTCTCAACTTGAAAAAGGAAAGGACAATGAGGTCATTTGCCTGTAATATATCATGTAATGCTCAAACTTCCATCAACTCTTTGTCTTCAGAGGCATAATGCGTCATGTTAGTAGAAAGGCCCTCAAAGAATATAGAATTCAGACTTTCTATGAAGTCTGAATGAAGGAGGCAGTGTGATAGATCAGTGCTGATTTCCTCATGTGTTCAGCCTGGCATTTGGTAGATCTGAATGGAGGATTAGTTTTTATGACAGATTGGTTCAGCTGTGCCCTGAAGAAAGGGAGAACCAAGAGGATATTCAAGCAGGAGCCTAAGGATGATTTGATAAGATCCAAGCTTTTTGTCTAGCAATTGACAGGTTTGGTTCTGCTTTTCCCAGCCAAGAGAAAACTTAATATAAAAATAACCCAGAATGTTTGGCAGAGAAATAGTCAGCTGTCAACCTAATTGTTCTGTCATAGTTTCAAAGTCTGTTACTGTATTTCTAGGCTGTTACAGAAGATGAGAAGGCTGATGAAGAACCAGAAAAACAGCGTAAATTCCAGCTGTCTTCTCTTAATCCTCAAGAAAGATTTGATTACTGCCATCTGATTGAGGAATTAGGTACCAGATATTTGTGAAATGCAAAGAATAGTATGTGTCTGCTCAGCTGTGGCTCATTGGGGAAAAGAAAGGGCTTCTGTTAGTGTCTCATCACTTTTGAGATCTCAAATTTATGGCTTTCTGTGCTTTGTGAGCAATTATTTGAATATAGCATTATTATTATGTGAGCAATCAACTTTGCCGTAAAACAGCAATGGTTTTGGTTCTTCTGGCAGAAGACAAAGCTGTCTCCACAACAGCCTCATTCTTTACTCTTGGGAGTGCCCAGAGCCTGCTGTTCTCTGTTGTCTCTCATTTCTTGTCTGTTTTGCAGTGGCACTTTACAAAGCCACTCTTTCCTGGCTGCTTCTCCTTCCTTGCCAGCTTCTGCCCATAGAATTTCAATGCCAATACTTCTAGTGTAAATTTGAGTTGAGCATACTTTTATCTGAATTAAAATAATTCTCACTTTGAGTTGATCCTTTCTGTGGTCTAAGACAACCCCTGGATAATTTGAGTCCAATTCATTCCTTGTTTCAAGGTGGATTAGTACTTGAAAAGCAGTACTTTGATCCAAGTTGCACACACATCGTTGTGGGACATCCGCTTCGAAATGAAAAATTCTTGGCTTCAATGGCAGCTGGAAAGTGGGTGCTTCATCGTTCCTACCTGGAGGCTTGTAGGAGAGCTGGCTGCTTTGTTCAGGCATGTCACCTTATTATTGAGACATTGCTGTGTTGTACCTTTTAGCATTTATTTTTGTTTTGCACTACTAGGAAAAGAAAACCTCTCAAAATCAGTTAGCAGTTTACAGTGCCTGAGCCTTGGGAGTTTTAGAGAATCCAAAGTCAGAGAAGTTTTTGGCAGCTTTGTTTGAAAACTAGTCCTGGACCAAACTCTTGCTAAGAGATAAATGAAATACCTATACTTTTTATAGTTGCTTCTGAAAATTGAGGTTTTTGAGTAATTTTTGGTAAATTCTCACTGGTATCAGCTAAATTTACATGGATCTTTTAACACCAGGAATTAAATCTTGATCATTTCAATAAGTGAACATATATATTAGTTTTAAATAATCTCTTTGACCACGTACATAAACATATTTGAACACTAACTCTTCTGGCTCCTCACCTCCCTAACTGTTACTTCACAGTTCTCCTGGGTCAAGCAGCTCCTTTACATTCACCAGATGAACTCTAAGATAGTGCCTGTAGACTGTTCATATCTTTGTGTCAAAAGCAACTTTCATAGTTTTGGAAGATGCTGTAGAAATACAGAGCCAGTGGAGTCCAGGGTAGTGAGTTGCTTTGCCTACTGTTAAATTCCATTGTAGATGGAACTGCCAGAGGAATCTGCTTGTGTGTGTGACTTGATGTCACACAAAACATCAGTTGATTTAGATACACATGTGCAGATAAGAGCCATATCTCTAATTTTACGTAGAGCTACTTTGGCCAAATAAAATGCATATATAAAGCTAGAGGGAGATGGGATTTGTTCTGGGGGTTTTTGGTGGGTTTGTGGGGGTTTTTTTCTATTTGGTGTGTTTTTTTAAAATCTGTTTTTCTGCTGCTAATGTTGGCAGGACTGCTTTGTAATTCAGTCTTATGGTTGTTCCAGGAAGAAGATTATGAGTGGGGAAGTAATTCCATACTTAATGTTTTGCCTGGCATCAATGTAAACCAGAAGAAACTAGCACTGGCAGCCATGAGATGGAGGAAAAAAATTCATAAAGGGAGGCAAGAAACGGGTGTTGTTGAGGTATATAGATACTCCTGTAATACAAGTTGTACAGTGTGAGTGGACAGGACAGGGATTGTCACCAAGAAACTTGGAAACTTAACTGGCAGGGGAAGGTAACCTGTCTTGTTATCAAGAACAAAATGTCTTGGCTGGATATATTCTAGTCAAGTAATTTTGGTTTTTTTGAAAACCTTCTATGATGGGATATTAAAAGTCTTGATCTCCTCCCGAACCACTGCTCATGTTTTGCAAAGCTGGAATGTGGCTACCTTACGTATGTAAACATCCCTCAGCCAGGAAGGTGATACTTATCCTTCACAGCTCTGAGTGAGGAGCCAACCTAACTCAGCTTTACCAGGAAACCACAGCTGGTACTGGTGCCTTTCCTGAGACACCTTCTGTGATTTTTGCAGTGGAAGTTCCATAGTCTTTCAGTTAAGATCTTTGGAAGTGGGACTTGAACTCCCCAAATTTGGGCTTTTAACTACTCTCTCAAATCGGGCATTGCCATTAAGCATTCATTGAAAGGTGATGCTTCAGTTACATCAGATAAATCTTGACTTGCGTGTGTTTTACAGCAACCTTTTTAAAATGAATCCTTACAGCAAATCCTCTGCACCCCTTGCCTACTTGGAAACCATAGTCAGTGTTTGTAGGAGGCAACCAGACGGCCTTTGGTGCTGTTACTGTAACTAAGTGCATGGCGGGGGAATAGGGGGAAATGTTGTTTCCAAGTAACTTGGTTTTTTTAAAGAAAAGTTTCTATAAATGAGTGTCTGGTGTTCTGGAAAACATACTTACTGCCAAAGGTCTTGGTTTGCTCATCTTGCTGTGCAGGCTGTGAGGGGGCTTGGCAGCAAGCTGCCTGACTGGCCCAATAGCTGTATGTTCTGTGAGGTTTTTTCTGGCATTTACAGTTAAAGACAAAACTAGGTAATTGCAAGTCTTTATCTGATGGATATTCTCAAAAGGGGCAGATTATAGATCCATTAAGTCTTTTTATTTTTTCAGTACCAGCCTACCTTTGACTAAATTATCTTTTTTCTAGGGAGCTTTCAGTGGCTGGAAGGTGATCCTGAACGTTGATCAAACCAAGGAAGCAGGATTCAGGCGCCTTCTTCAGTCAGGAGGAGCAAAAGTATGTAGCTCTTTGAAAAAATAATGAAATATTCATATGTTTCTCTAATTATATTTTTTTCTTTATGTTAAACTCTGTGCTGGGCATTTTTCTTGTGAGTAAAAGGTCTTAACAAACAAAACTGCTTACACAAGGTAGCTGAGACATGGTCAAAGGGTGGGAGGAAAAAGCTATGTCATCTTCACTTTGCAAGTGGTTAGGCAGAGCAGCTTGTCTGAGGTCGCACAAGTCAGTAGTGCTGGTGGGAATTGAAGATAGAATTTCTGTGCCCTTCTCTGATAAGAAGGATCACCTTTCTGGGAAGGTATGTGATGGTACAGAATACATCTGTAAAAATGGTATTTTATTGGTTTCTAGTTAATTTGATTAGTGAAATTAAAGGTCGTGAACTGCATTTGTCTTGGGAAAGAAACACTAAACTTGTTTTGGTCTGTTGTGTTTTGTCCGTAGGTGCTTTCTGGTCATTCTGTGTCTCTCTTCAAAGAAGCGACTCATCTCTTTGCTGACTTCAGTAAGCTGAAGCCAGATGACTCCAGGGTTAACGTGGCAGAGGCAGCAGCCCAAGGAGTGAAGTGCCTGAAACCGGAGTACATCGCTGACTACCTCATCCAGGTGTGCATTCCCATCTGGCCCCTCTCCTCCCACAGCCCCAGCCCCCTGAACCCTCTGGAAGGGCCTGCCGCTCTGCCAGCCACGTGCCTCCTTTGCCAGGAATTGTGGCCACAAAGTGCCTATGCTGAGTGCTTTGATCCATGGCCTCAAGTTTAACTGCTGTAACGTGACTTGTTCTGGTGCTGGCAGTGGTGTGGAACTGCTCACAAAACTTATTCAAAATGTAGGTGTGTAATGTTTGTTTTGTTATTTTCAGTTTTAGGCAGCTAATGACTTGCTTCTTGCTTCTCAGAAGCTTCTTGAGCTAACCACTCGTTTTCTCTTCCTCTGTTGAAGGATCCACCTCCTCCTATGGATTCTTACTGCCTGCCAGAAGCTGAGTCTTACCTTCAGAATAACATAGATCTTGGAACCGGATTATCCCAGAAAAGAAAAGCACTGGGAGAAATGAGCAGAGTCAAGCGATCCAGAATACACTGAGCAAATTCTCTGGTTTTAATCTGTACATTTTTAAATTCATATTTATATTTTTTTCATTCTCACCAGAAAAATTAAAAGCTTTGAGTTTCACTTCTAATATGTCTTGAGAGTAAAATAATTTTACAGTAATACTCACAAGAAAGATTGCTTTGGTGACCAGTAGCATCCAAAAATGTGGCAAGAACTCATCCAAAAAATTATTTTTCTCCAAAATGTTCAAACTATCCCACTAATGATTTTGTTTGGGGATACCATTATATAATAATAGTTAAAAAATACTTTGTAAGATGCTTATCACATCTATCTGTGCACTGTGGGAGAAATACCAGTTGCTAAGAATTTTCTTGCATTTCCCATACACTAATGGACTTAGATTACATTAACACATTAATTTTTCCTCTTTGGGTGTTTTCTATTGAAGGGGAAAGGAAAACTGGACAAAAAGAACTGGCTTGTAAATAGAGGGTGTAATAAATTATTTCTATATATCAGAGGTGCTGTTGAGGTGCTGCTGTCCTGTGTTCTAATGAATCTGCTCAGCAAACAGAGCAAACTCAATTAAAGAGGTTTGTCTGACCACACTCCCTGTTTGAGTCTGTGACAGGTACTAGAGACAGAGACTTTAGTTTCCAGCATCTGGAAATGTTACTAGTCAGACAACCACAATATTTGACAAAGTGTTTGACCTTTCAGTAACTGTGGGGTCTGGGTCTCTATTTACTGAACTTAGTGTATGTGAGTGCACTGTGTTACTCCAGGCAAAAAGTGTGCTCATGGAATGTGCAGAGCTGCATTTGAGCAGCTGGGATTGATGCAGCCTGTTTGAACAGAAAAGCATGGCATCCAGTTGCACAGGACCAGTGGAGTTGTCTGGGAAAATATGTGTAACACCTGAACACTATTTAATTTACCTCTTTTGTTTCGAAGACGGGATGTATTCTGCTTTTATTTTCTAACTGCTGAATACTGTTTTCTGGAAAATCTTTGCATCAGTATCTGTTGCAGATCGAGGATCAAGGCACAAGCATCTAAGCCCTCCTGGAGAATCACTCCAGGCTGGGAAGAACTAACCCTTTGCTGCTGGGGGAAGGGACAAGGCACCTGAGCTGTTGATCTCGAGGTGAGAGAGAATAGGAAGCCTGCTTGTCTTTATGTGCAAGGCTGCACTTTGTGCTTCTGATTCCTACTTCAGTGCAGTGAATGTTTTGTTAGTGAGCTCTGCAGCCTCCTGTCAGGATGACCTGAAGGAATTGTCAGGAAGGACTGCAAATGAATGTGAGGGATTTGATTCTTTTTAAAAAGTGCAATCTATCAGTGGGGGACCTGGCTGTGGCAAGATTGCCATGTTGAGTTGCAGTGACTACAGTCTTATCACCTGATTTCCTTTTTTTTGTTCGTAACAGCTTGATGCTTTTTGTTATTTGTGGATGTCAAACATCTGACTTGTTCCACGTCCACATACTGGAAATAGTGCTGCTGTTAATGCCTTATGGCACATTTTGAATTAACGTTCACTTTGAATTAGCTGTATTTCACATATTTCACTCTGTTCTGCCTCTGAAATGCTGATTTGCATTGCAGGCATTTTAAATAGGTGTGAATATTACCAGGCAAAACCTAGAGTTCCTGTGACTTTTTCTTCCCAGTCCCCAGAAGCTGCTGTGTAAGGGTGGTGCTGCTATTCTCACTTTACGGATAAAAAAATCACTCCCTGACCCACTTAGCTAAGCTTTAAAGAAGTCTCAGAGACACACAGTTCCTGCAGCTGCTGTCAGTCCTGGGGGCAGAGCAGAAGGGGAGCAGCTAAAATCAGGCACATACCAACTCCCAGTGGAACCAGTCATCTATGATCTGAGCATTGCCTGTTCCCCAGTGTGCACTGGCCTGGTGGACACAGGTTTAAATTCAAGGGGGAGGCAGGAGGACGGGGAGGGGAACAGGGACAGAAAGCAGCTGTTCCAGCCAGAGCCAGCCTCTCTTCTGCACTGAGCCTCGAACACCACCCTGGTGTGTGTGTCACACAGAGATGAACACAACAGCAAGACAAACTTGGGAGGTATAAATTCAGTTGGTGCTGTTAAGATAAATTTATTTTCTTCAGCTTTCTTCACAGGAAACATCACGAAAGTGCTTTACAGAGTTTGATACCATTGCTTTAACATGGGACAAAAGGACAACAAGAGGTGTGTGCACTGCACAGTTAGAAGTTGTCATATGCAAAAGCCATGATAGGTAAACCAAGGTAAAAAAAATCTACTGACAAAAAAAATACATATATATAGTTCAGGTTTTGAACTTAATTTATGACTATAAACTTATTTATATAAATATACAGGCATCATTAGGTTCCTGTGTTTACTGTGGGGGCCACACAGGGATTCTCAGAAACAGATCATATTGTACTTTACTTTGCTGAAACAGTTTCTGCTGTGCTCCATGGGCTCCCAGCCAAACCATTTTCCCAGCCAGGCAGTATCATTCTTTTGTACTACAATAACCACTCCAATGGCTTTATACTAATTTCTTCACGTTAAATCTGGTGGTGAGACATTCTGGTACATTGCTGAAAGCAAATTCTGTTCCTCTTTTATTTTTTTCACTTACTGATGATATGTCCTCTTACTATTCTTCCCTCAGTCATCTCTTCATAAAAAAAAGCTTTAGCCTAGTCCCTGCTGTCCAGTAAGTGAGCACATTACCAGTCGTGCAACCCTACTCCTTTCCATAGCTGTGCTGTGTTGTACTGTGAGCAATGCTACTGCCTTCGTTTTACTGTATCTAGTGGGAATTAGGCTTCCATGTAGGCTCTGAGGCTCTAGGTTTCAGTTCTTCAAGGAGATTGCATTTGTTTGCTAGGCAATTTTGCAATGTTTGTGATCCTACAGCCCTGACAGAAGAAATGCAGCATGATTGAGACTTAGGAGTTCTTGCCTGCTGCTTTCTAAATAAGTGGCAAATATTTCAGGCCCCTGACTAAGAAATCCTTGGCATGATAATAATGTAGATGAATAGAAGGAGGCAATACTCTAGAGTGAAGAGAGGTCAAATCAGATTTTTGCTGGGTTTTGAGTTGCAGGAAAAAAAATGAGCAGAGCCAATTACCTAGAAAACACTGTTGTGTCAGTTTGCCTTTTACCTCATTCCCAGATTAAATCCACAGTGCACGGTCTAAGAATTTGCCAATTCCGAAGGAATACTGGCCGGTTAGTAAGTAACACAGTACAGAATTACAGTTGCAACACAGGGCTTTGGTGAGTGTAGCAGCAAAGATGAGTGTTTTAGAGGTGTGGGAGAGGGTAAGAAGTACTTCGTTCTTACAACTATCAGATTTGTTGGCTCTGTTTTCCTGCACTTCCTCAAAAAATAAAAAAAAAACAACCCTCAACTCCCATTTGCCAAGTTAATAAACCCCCAGCAGCCACAACTGGTTTTTGACAGAATACTAGTAACTGCTGTAATAGAACACCTAACAAACAGTTACTTGGATGTGATTCTTCTCAACCAGGTTATCAGTAGTACTGGAAAACAGCTGTTCTCTAGGATATGGTGCTCTGATATTGAGACAATGCAGCTCTCACTGGCAGGATATACATCCAAACAGGTTTGAGCCTGTCCTTAGGACACCTCTTCTGTATCTACAAGTGTAACATGACTGGTAAATGCAGTCAGCACTTAGAAACTTCATGTTATTTACAACTGCATGTTCTTTAAAGCACAAGATAGAAATTGAAGAGATGAAACAAACCACAAAGACTAAGCCTACCCTCCAGTGTTGCTTCATCTCAAATATTGTAATCTACTTTCAATGTCCAGTTGAATACTACAGCAGGTATGTTTGACTAAGCATGGCTGAGCCCAGTTGGTTACTGATCAGAGCCCAAGTAATACATCTGCTTCATCTCTGCCATAAAGAGGAGAATAACCTAGAAATTAAAAACAAGTTTGCTATGGGGCTTGTTCACTTGCACTTGATTCTGGCTGTTCAACCTAGAGTTCAAGTGACATGATCTCAAATCAAGGTTTAATGAAACTGACCTTGTGACAGAAATAACTCCACTGAAACCAATCAAATTAAGCTCTGGGGGACCAGATTCATATCTGTTTTACCTCTTTCTCCATACATTTGTTCTCTTGTATCAGCCTGTTTTTATGGTTTGAATCATTTTGCTATAGTTGTACATACTTTGACAGAGATACAGAATAAGTGATTCGTTTTAATTAAGAAAAGGAAGCTTATGAAAACAAGAGCTTTCTGTTGGCAAGTTATTTGTAATAAAGCAGATTGTTACAACTCAGTGCTTTCATTGCTGTAACTGAGCTAGACAGAAAATTCAATACAGAAGATAGGAGACAAGGAACAAAAAAGGTCAGACTGAGTAAAAATGAGTAAGAGCTTGCCATGCTAATCACTGGCAAGAAGAGTGAATTACATACACAAAACTGAAGACTTCAGTGTATCAGATGGCAAAAGCCAATCCCCATAGAAGTTATTAGGTTGATGGTGATTGCCAGGACACTCTAACTCTGTAAACTTGGCAATTAAGGGGCAAGTGAATGTCAACAGAAAATAAACCCAAGGCAATGAATACTGGAAAGGTCTTAAACCACTCATGCATCATGCTTTGGTGGATTCTGAGTTAGTTGTGATCTTTCAAGGGGACGATCTAGGCATCACCATGGACAGCTTGAAGACATCTGCTCAATGTGTAGTTGCAGTCAAGAAAGCGAGTAAGATGTTAGGCTGTATTAAAGACAGAACAATATGGAAAAATATTACAGCATCTATTTCTCTTAGGGGTCCTCAGTGAATATTTGCTATTTCATCAGCACCTTAAAAAAAGTTACATATTAGGAAAGTACAAGGAGGAAAGTAGTAAGAGAATGGTAGAAGCAGCTTTTTGTAGCTGGAAAGACAGTAAAACCAAGATAGTTTATTTAAGAGGGGAATAGATGATAAACACTTTAAAAGTAATTCTTCCCACCATATAACAGGAGATATACATCAAAATCATTTTAAGCCACCTATCAATATGTTGACCTTAATATCACTAGTTATCACTGTAAGTGTTCCAAAAAGCCCCCGGTATTATTCTTCAGTGCTTATGATCCAGCTAGTTTAACATTTCCTCTGAAGCAACTGCAATAG
The DNA here is from genome assembly GCA_013390005.1 of Calyptomena viridis. Classification (NCBI taxonomy): domain Eukaryota; kingdom Metazoa; phylum Chordata; class Aves; order Passeriformes; family Eurylaimidae; genus Calyptomena; species Calyptomena viridis. The sequence continues at coordinate 193,513 of WEIV01023309.1, forward strand.
TTTGTTGAAATACAACAGTAATCATTTCTGACGTTAACAGCTGTCTTAGAGGTGCTGCAGTGATGAAAATATCAGTAAGAGAAGACGGCTGCCGTAGCCACCAGAGCTCTGGTTTGTCTGCATGCAGGCCACCATTGTGTTCTCTGCTTCTGTTTGAGGGCCCACTGTAACAGCTGAGTGATGAACCTTGAAATCACCAGCAGACAAGGGCATATTCAGAAGTTACTTCTTCATGTTCCTTTAGCTGCAGTTAAAAAAAACCTGATAAAACACGTCTTCTGTATCTGTATGCCTTCCTCTTGTACCCTCTGCTTACCCCTCTCAGCTCTATTTTGTGATCGTTTCTTTCCTTTGTCTGTTTCACAGAAACATCTCCATGGGCAACTATTTCCCTTTGCTTCATTTGCTTCATCTTCTTCTTCCACAGTCTGCCTTAAGACCAGATTTCACCAGTTTTGAAGTTTACTCTCCAGTATTTCCATTGTACCTGCATGCCACTTCTACTTCAAATACATGAAAGAATAAAGGGCAGGACATGGAGAGGGGAAGAAAACTACAAAAAACCATGTAGTATCAAGAGTGAACATTCCTGGTTCACATGATTTGAAAAAACTTTAAACCAGCTACATTATAAGAGATGGCTATCAACTGTGAGCAGGATTTTATTTCAGTCATGGGGTTTACAAAATATAGCAATATTGATTTTAATATGTTCCACATAAAAACAAAAGAGCCTCCTATTAATATGCCATTTGGGTTGCACAGATAATTGAAGAGATGAAATACCAGTTAGAGTGCTCAGCCTGAACTTTTTCCTTACCCATACATACTAAAATAAGTCTTGTTACATAATACTTAAATAGGACGTACATTGCATTCTGTAGAAATAAGCCTTTGCCAAAGAAGTATTAAAATACTATAATGAAAGCTAATATAAAGATCTTTTAATAAAGGTTTTTTAGTCCTCTATAGAACCTTCCATCAGCCCCAGCCCTTGACAAACAGCTTTGGCCTCACAACACCCCTGTGAGGTAGGTTGTTGGGTTTTTTTTTGGTACAGCTGGGGAAACTGAGGCAAAGTGAAATGAAATTACTTTTAACATAGCAGCTCAGTAGAAAACCAAGGCCAAATCCCACTCTCTTGGTCCCATGCTCTTCCTACAAAACCAGCTTGTTTCTCCTCAGTGCACGCAGTTGTTAAAGGTGATGCTTTCCATTCCAGTATTCTAGACACACTCTTTTTCTGGTAACTCATTGTGATACATTTTTAATATTTGTATTCTGGCTAAGCAGAACTTTACTGAACACTGAACTTTATTAACCTGGCTGTATCAACACATGTTCTAAGAAACTGAGCATAAACCCATAATGTATGTACCATTTAGAAGATGCTTAAAAAGGCTTCATAGCTATTTGAAATAATGTCTCAGCTTTTTATCACGCAGAAGTGAAAAATAATTTTCTTAAATACCCAACAAGTTATTTCCTCATACAATTGTTGGACTGTCTTGGAATTTGTCCTTTCTTGGGTCTCTTAGGCAACAGATCAGACAGCTTTGTACCAATGCAAAATTCTACCTTTTCTCTGGACAAGTTTTCCCAGTTCTTTTCTTTGAAAGGAAGAAATGAAATGGGATGCCTTCCCCAAGTACTGAACTTTAAAGTCAGATGGATCTGTCACTTGTGAAATCAGTGCCTACCCACACAGCACTTCTCCTGTCCAACCTCTTACACTCCACTCCCTACCTCAGGTTATGCGTTTAATACTACAATTTAGAAAACAGCCTTCCTAATCTGTCTCTCCTTACACCACCTGTGTTTTATTTGTACCATTTCCACTCTCCCTAATATATTAATTTTTTAGTCTTCCTTCCTGCTATTGCACTTCAAAGAGAATATGGTAGAACTACACTTGCTGCTTCAGAAGCCAAACTTTAGATACACAAGAGTCATGACTTGGACACCTCAGTTCTGTTTTCTGCTGTCATTTTTTCCTCCTCTGCTAGAGGTTGCAGGCTGTCATATTAACCTCAATACAGACAAGTTGTCTTTCTAACTTTTTCTGAAGAGTTTATCTGCAAATAGATCAGATTTCCTCTCCTTTATATGTATCTAATTCTTATATCTGAGTTTAAATACCCATGTTATTATTTTCTTATAAAATAAACCCCCCCTATTTACCATTAAAACCACTTTGTGGTATTGAAAGCTGAAAACAGGGAGATACAATTTGGGAACTAAGTTAGGCAGAAAAAACTGGACTGTGGCTGTTAAGAAAGATTTCAAAGTACTTGAGGTAGTTTTGGTAAAATTTAGTTTCTTGAGCCTCAGATACAAATTGATCATATGAAATGAGGTATTCATTTCTCTGGCCACATCAGTATTGGAAATAATAATAATATTACTACCTTGTAAATAAGCAACCTTTAAAGCATATGAAGCCCTGTTAGTCTAATCATCCACTCCATTTTAGTTGGGGTATTTGACAGAAAACCACAAGCAAGTTTAAAACTGCTCAACCAGGCAGAAATCAGGAAGACAAAAAGCTACAACTATTGCAAAAGATCAGATAAACTCTAAGATGTGCAGCTCAATCAAATTTACATTGTGTTTACTTGACCAGGAGAGCACAGGTGTCTCAGCCATGGTGTGGTGAAAGCATTTCCAAGAGCTGACAGATGCAATCAAATACCAAAAGCTTTAGTCCCTGTGGTGTCAGGCCTCTCACACAATTTGTACCCTTACAAATTCATCTATTTGTAAGAGTTACTGTGGCCATGACTGGTAAAGCTAGCTACAAATACAAAACTGAAGTTACAGCAGACAGTGGCTTTTACTTCTCAATTCCTCTTCATTTGTAAGATTAAACACAGCACAGCTAAACCTGGAGAGGTGAGGTGGGACAAAACAAATCCTCTCCTACATTTATCATCAGCTCAAGTAAATACAGATGCCAGATTCCTACACCAGGCATTTGGGAAGTCCAACTTTATTAAAATTATCTAGTTTTTGGCATTTTAACATTCTTAAGTACAGACTATCATTGAGAACCACAAATCCAAATTGTTCCTTTCCCAGTAAGCACTGGACATTTAAATATTCTACTAGCAAGTTGGTAACTGTATGGCTGTGTTTTTATTGTAAGCCAGAGAAAGAAAAATGGAACCTTTAAACTGGAAATTAACAACCCATCATAAAAGCATGTTACAGGCTAGGGAGTTCCTCAAGTGGCACACAACTGCATTTTACTGTCTGGTATCAAGAATGTAATTTCTACAACTGACAACCCTTCATTTATGGAATGAGCCTTCAACGAGCATTTTGGAGGAATTCATTCTTAGCATGCCTCGAATGAATGCAACAATAAACCAGGTAAAGTTGGACTTCAGAGTCTCAAAAGCATATTGACCTTCCACAGAAGACTGACTTTCAAAATTTCAGGCATGCAGAACAATTACTTGGGACAAGGAAGATACTGACAACTAGCATTTTGATAGTTGCTGGCAGTGATATTTAACACAAGGAACACTTTAAAACAATTTAACATTCTGTACTATGGAAATCTGCTGTATTTCTGATTTTTTTTTCTTTATGCCTCCAGAAAGAAACTGGAATGATATGCTTGAGAGAAGCTCCCAAAATAACACCTTTAGTTTTCAGTACCTGATGGACTCCGGTGACAGCAAGAATCCAGAGGCTGGTTTTTTTTTCTTCCCAATTCTTTAATTTAGCAGAAGTACTTTCAAGTGAAAAGCAAATCAAAGCTTCATTCATACTCAGCTCAATCTCACACCTGTCCTGTATGGTGGGAGTAGGAAGACACTGTGACAATCTGCAAACTAAACTTATATGTATAAATGAAAGTCATATTGATATGCACTGCTGTGAGCTCTGAAATAGAATCCACCTGACCATAAAGCTGACTGCCCACTTCAAGGCCTGTCCCTCAAGAGATCCAAATGCTCTGCATTTCCTCAGCTATTGCACGGTCATGAGCTCAAACTAAAATGTAAAGACTCATTAGACTCCAGAATCCATGTATATATCCATTTTATTTGATTTGAAACTTTTACAGGGTTTTCTTGACCTGCCAGAATTCATGCCCAAAAACCTCATAGAAAGGTGTGTCCTGGTTGCAGAAAAAGGGCGGGGCTTAGAGCCACATGGGCGTGGCCGGGTTCCTATGCTACACCTCATGTCATCATGGGGACTGTGGCTTGGAGGGTAAGAAGAGGTGAGTGCACCCTAGAAGCAGCACCATTTTTTGCCCTCTCTTCCTCAGGGAAGTTGCCAGCGGCAGCAGCACTGCTGACTCTGCCCCTCACCACCCATCCCTCCCCATTTCTCAGCAAATGCAGCTGGGACAGCTCTGAAAAAAACTGGTGGTGAGCCGAGGGGTGTGGTTTAGGAATGGAGCAACAAGGAGCCCGAGCCCGGCCCAGCTTGCTGGCCACAGCTTAGTGGTCTGGAAAAGCAGGCAGTGCAACACGGACGATCCAGCTTTCTGGGGGTTTGTCACTGTTTTTCATTGTCTCAGGGACAGGGAATACGAGCTGCTGAGAGGGTGCCTGCCCTCTTGTCTTCGTGTCGGGGGGCCATGTGGTGCTGGCTAAGGAGAGCACCCACCACCTTGTCTTTGTCCTGGGAATAACCACGTGTCACTGCCAAGCTGCAGGAACATCCATCATCTTGGTTTTGTCTCAGGGGCCACATGGAACTCCGTCGAGGTGGTGAGTACCTTTTGTGTGTAAAGCAACTTCTCTTTTGTATACTTTTGTTATTAATGTTGTTGTTCCTGTGTGTTTCTTCTTCCATTGCTGTTTGCTTTCAGTAAATTGTTATCTCAACCCATAGCCTCTGCCTTGGTCCCTCTCTCACAAGAGGGAGGTGGGGGAGAGTACATTAAAGTCATTTGGAAGGAAGCAAAACCTTCAGCTGAGGACTTAGGAGATAAGGGGGAAAAGGGGAATGGCTTATTTGGATTTTAATTCCCACCTGGTGTTAAACCACCACATTTAATTGGCACCCAACGTAGAGTTCAAGAGGGTAGAGATAACAGATCTGCCAAAAGCAGGCTGGAAACAATTTTGATCTAAGCATTTGTGTATGAGGTGCAGAACTCGTGGTTACCATGTTGCTAGGTCTGTTCATGTGGGTGTGGTACCCAACCACATATATACCTCCAGGTATGAACTGTGTGTTCCTTGCAATCTTTTTCAAAGCAGGGAGAGGGATCAGGATTGCTTTATTGATGTCCTGTGTAGGATCAGTCTTGGCTTTATGTATCAAGGGCAATGGGGGGGCAATTCAGTGTTGTTTGCCTGTCCTGGCCTTCGCCGCTACCTCTAGGGATTTATTAATAACCATACCCAGCTTGTGCAGGATGATTTTCCCCAGGCTTTTACCCCCTTCTCCTTCTTCAGGACTGCTACAACAGCTTTTTGAGAACTTTGAATTCCCTTTGGATATTGAAAGCATGTTCTTGTTGCTATGTCTGCTATGTCTCCTCAATATGGTCTACAACACATTTAGAGTCAGTGCAGTCTACACCATGTTTACAGTCAGGACAGAGACGTTCAGAGAGGTTGTCCAGGGACCTGCCCCATGGAGCAGATAGTCATGAGTGGCTGGGATATCATGGCCAATGGTATGACACTAGATAGTAATGAAGCCAAACAACTAGGATCCCTCTCCTGGAATGCAGGCATTGACCGGGGGATTGGGAAAAGACCAGAAACTCCTCTTTGGAGAAGACTCCTCTCAAGTGTAAGGGAAAGGTATCTTTGCAAGGATGATCTTTTAGTACACCAAGTGGAACACCATGGAGCAAGGTATCTGGTACCTGAGAGAATTAGCTGTGCTGGAAACACTCTATAAGGATTTAAATAATGAGCAATCTCCTATAAATCCAGATGACATCCAGTGCACCTAAACCACGTGGCAGAAGTTCCTACGGAGCGTGCTGTCATCATATGCCAACTCACTGGCAGTGATGTCATGGAAGGAAGGAGAACAAAGAGTGGACAATTTGGTTACCAAACTCCAGCTATATGAAGAAAGTATCCCCTCCCTGATATAGGCCTGCATCTCATCTATGGAAAGACTGTTCAAGGACTTCCAGCAATTTAAAGTAGACTACCAACAATTTAAAGAGGAAATGTCCCATACCCCACCAGTGCAGAGGCACCCTCCTGCTTGAGAGAGGGTTCACACCCTGCATGACCACGGAGAAGACATGAAGCAGTGGGGTGGAAAACCCACCTCTGCCCTAGCAGCACGAGTATGCACATTGAGAGGAAGAACCACCTCAGACAGAAGGGATGATATGTCTGATCCTCTTGAATGGACCTCCAGGTCATATTTACAAGAGGTGAGCAGTGAGTACCATTACCAGGAGTAGAGGGGCCCTGCCTCCAGCTATTGAAAGGAAAGGGACAATCAGATCCATTGGACTGTGAATCTAATGGCCTGGCACATCAGATCCACAAGAGTGTAAGGCTTTAGTTGACACTGAAACACCACTTACCCTGATGCCATCAAGATATGTAGGGACAGATTCTGTCTCTCTTTCTGGGGTGACAGGGGGATCCCAACAGCTGACTGTACTGGAACCTGAAGTGAGCTTGACTGGGAAGGAATGGCATAGACACCCCACTGTGACTGGTCCGGAGGCCCCGTGTATCCTTGGCATAGATTAGCACAAGGGGGTACTTTAAGGACCCAAAAGGGCATTGCTGGAGTTTTGGGATAGCTGCTGTGGAGACAGAGGAATACCTTTCCTGGACTCTCAGAGGACCCTTCTGCTGTGGGACTGCTGAGGGTTGAAGAACAGTGGGTACTGATTACTACCACAACAGTACGATGTCAGCAATACCACACCAACACAGAATCCATGAGATGATTCGTGGAGAGCCAAGGGGTTGTCAGCAACACTCAATCACACTTTAATAGTCCTACATGGCCATTGTGTAAGTCCAATGGAGAGTACAGACTGACAGTAGATTATCATGGCCTGAACAGTCACATCACCACTAAGTACTGCTGTGTCAGACATGCTGAAACTCCAGTACAAACTGGAGTCCAAGGCAGCAAAGGGGTGCCACCATCAATACTGCTAATGTGTTTTTCTCCATTCCTTTAGCAGCAGAGTGCAGACTGGTTTACCTTCACCTGGAGAGGCGTCCAATACACCTGGAACTGATTGCCCCAGGGGTGAAAGAAAACACAGCCTCGTTATTTGCCACGGACTGATCCAGACTGCACTGGAAAAGGGTGAGGCTCCAGAACACTTGCAGTACATTGATGACATAACAGTACATGGCAACACAGCAGAGGAAATTTTTGAGAAAGGGGAGATTATCCAAATTGTCCTGAAGGCTTGTTTTACCATAGAACAAAGTAAGATCAAGGGACCTTCCCAGGAAAATCAGTTTTTAGGAGTAAAATGGCAAGATGGACACTGGCTGATTCCAACAGACGTGGTCAACAAAACAGTATCCATGTCCCCACCGACCAGCAAGAAGGAAACAGGCTTTCCCTAGGCGCTGTGGGTTTTTGGAGAATGCATATCCCAGAGCACAGTTACATTGTGAGCCCTCTCTCTCTTGTGACGTGGAAGGATTTCAAGTGGGGTCCTAAACAATGTAAAAAACGTGCTCTACAATGCAGCTGGGGAGAATGGTCCTTCCTGGAGACTTTGGAAAAAAAGTACCTGGGGAGACTCAAGGAAGACTCCTGGGGTTCTGGAGTTAGGGATACAAAGGATCTGAGCCCTGCTATACCTAACTGAAAAGCTGCTTCAGAAGTGATTGGCACAGCTCCTCCTGGGAAACTCAAACAGGAAATCCCAATCACACAGGGATCTTGGAAATCTTCAAAAACTGGCCTGAAGGCAAAAATTTCAGACTATCACCAGAAGAGAAGGTGACACATGCTGAGGAGGCCCCACCACAGAATCAGCTACCTGAAAATGAAAGGCAGCATGCTCTGACAGCTCCTGCAGTATTACAGGGATACACTGAAAATGGAAAGCTGCCATATGGAGTCTGACATAGCGAGTCACAGAGGCTACTGAGGGACAAGTTGGATCAAGTCAGGTTACAGAGCTCAAAGCTGTCCAGCGGGCTTTAGGTATCACCAAATGAAAGAAATGGCCAACACTCTACCTCTACACTGACTTGTGGATGGTGACAAATGCTCTGTGGGGGTGGCTGGACCAATGGAAAAAGACTGATTGGTAGCATAGAGGGAAACCCATCTGGGCTGCTGAACTGTGGCTGGACATTGCTGCCTGATCAGAGAAGTTGGCTGTAAAAGCATGTTGTGTAGATGAACACATACATTCCCAAGAGTCAGGCTATGGAAGAACACTGCAACAACCAACAGGTGAATCTGGACTAGCAACATAAGGGTGAATTATTTCTGGCTCAGTGGGCCCATGAGGGTCATTAGGGAAGAGATGCAACACACTAATGGGCTCATGATCAATGGGCTGACTTAAACCCGGGAAAGAGTGTCCAGGGTACCTGTAACCGTGAAACATGTGCTGCAGTAAAGCAGTCAGGTGGATAAAGCCCCTGTTCTATGGGGAACAACACTCAAAATATGAACACAGGGAGGCCCAGCAGATTGATTACATCACAATCCTGCAAGCCCAAGGTAAGAGCTACAGCAGACTGTTAAAAACCACACTGAAAGCAATGGGTGGTGGGAACTTCAAACAAGGGCCACCTGGTTGGTTAACAGTAGAGGCTCTACCAGTCAAGACAACCCTGCCCAATCAGAACCCTTACGTATTGTAGAAGGAGATAAAGTCCCCATGGTGCGTATGAGAAGTTTTGAGGGAAGACACTTTGAATTAGTCCTGTCTTAAGCAAAGGCAAACCTATCCATGGGATTGTTTTTGCTCAAGGACCTAGGTGTACTTGGTGGGTAATTCAGGACAGGGAAACACTATGTGCACCTCAAGGGGATTAGATTTTTGGGTGAGAACAGTCTGTAATGTTGAATTGTGTATATAATATTGGTAGCTGAATGCCACTGCCACTGTAGGTCCTAACTACCATGGACAATGAGTATGGACTGCTCCAGTTACATCAGTTGTAGGCTCCTGAAGGATTTTGCAACTGACAGCACACCAGCTCTCCTGATCTGGAAGACAGGTAGGATAAACAGAACTCACAGTCATCAACTATCTTGTGGGACAGCCCTTGACTGCTGAAATGATACCTGTGCATGTGTATAGTTATGTATATACTTAGAAGGTGTAAGATTTGGGCATGATACAGATGCTTTAGAGTAAAGGTTGGATAACATCCTGGTTGCAGAGAGGGGGCAGAGCTTAGAGCCATGTGGGCATGTTGCTATTCCATACCACCCACAGCTGGGAGGTGTTAAATCATCTACCCTTCACACAGATTAAAACTCAATTCATGTGCACTGGTGATCTCAATCTCTTTAGAGCAACAGGAGAAGTGTTTTAAGACTTCACATTTCTACCCCATCAAGAAACATATCCAGTTACCATGAATTCCACAGAAATTGTGACAACAGTTCTGCTGGCAATAATGGATTTTCAAGGAAGATACACAGCTCAGAGTCCAAGGTATTGGTATCAGTCTTTCAGCAGGGTTTTGTTTCCAAATGAAGTCTCCAACTTCAAGAATAGTCTCTTGAGCCCTCTCTTTAATAGCAGCTTCTAGCAGAAGTTTTAGACAGTTAACTCTGCAAGGGCAAGGCCAGTTTTAGTCTGTGCACAAAAGAACCAGGTGAAACCCCAGCCCCACTGAAGTCAACAGCAAAATCCACATTGGCCTCAGAGAATCAGATTTAAAGTGAGTCAGCAGTTAGTCAAAGGGAACCAACTGAGTGATTCCTGCACTATCCTCATCTTCTGCACATACACAGTACTCCCACACATAAGCAAACTTTTGTTTTGTTCCCTTGGTTTTTTGCCATTGGCAACTCTTGGGGATGTTGAGTATTTTTTGGCTTTTACTCTGAGAAACCTCAACACTGGAGCACACACTGCTTCTGGTGTAAGAATTCAGAGAAGAGAAAAACAGTTACAGCAGAACACTTTTGGTACTTAACAGATTTGGTTTACCAGAGTTACGGGTAATGTCCTGTATTCTTAGCGTATCAGTGCCATTTTGCCTACTTCCACCAAATTAAGTAACTTAAGGAAGTCGCTGCCTTCCATTTTTACTAAACTTCCTGACTAACTAAACACCATTTATGAGTTATACTTGGAGCATTTCTGCCTCAAAGAGCCTGCATGCTTCACAGAAGTAGCCAAATAAATCAGGCTTACGAGCTTTAATTATCCCTCTGCATATTAAGTTATTCTGGTTATAAAGTAACCATCACTCTTCATCAGTTATTTTTGACAGAAGATAGTTTTTTATCTAGTATCACTACTGCCACATATCTCATTTTTAAAGGACAAATTCTGAAGCCTGTAGTTGGGAGTCCAGATACCTCTGTGTCAAATCAAAACTCTTGGTGGTTTAGGGCGACAAAGACAAACTTCATGATGAAAACCAAAATAAACCCTGTTTCACTACAACATGTTATCATTGTTTAAATATACTGCAAATTGATATCAGAAACAAGGCAGGCATTTTTTTTGCTGATAGGAGAAAAAAAAATGCTTTAACACACAACTGTGAAAATGGCTAATGTAAACAGACCATTCAAACCCATCATTCCTCAAATCTGATACTGAATGAGTTTTAATTTGCTTTGCAGGTACTTCCATACAGCTGTCTAAAAAGGTAAACAAACTACAGCTCTGTTATACTTGGATAGTATGAGTGGTATGGTACGCTCCAGAAGTCTCTAATAGGCTATGGCTACACATGATAGGATTCCTCAGAAGGGGAACAAATAGGTTTGTCATTAAGGTCACTTAAATCTTTGTTATAGCAAATTGGAACCAAATGGCTGACTTCTGCAGGATTTCTGACAGGAATCCAGTAGAGCTGGTTTCAAGTTTCAGATGGCCACTAAAACAGCTGTAACCTTCTCTTCCAGAAGTTGTGATCCACATGGTGTCCACAATGAGTGCAGCAAGTCTGAGGTAGTCAACCTTTACGAAGGCTCAGTATCTGAACATAAAAAGATTTTGAAATGACCACTGGCTGTAGGTATCTTTCTGAGCAATTAAAGAACACTGATGACTCTTGTTCAATCATTTACATTAATTTGCCCATATCCAATGAAGAAGTTGCAACATATGCTTCCATAGTGCAGGAGAACCAATCACTTACGTCAAAGTAGTCTGCACTTGCTGCAGTAGATCCAGCAGAAATAAGGTGGCATGTTCATCATAGCCGTTAGCTGTAGTTTAGTTACCTTAGTAGAAGGGTTACCAATAAAGCATTCCTTAATTGTAATGTGTGTGCGGCTCTACTGATCCCCAAGCACAGCATACTGGTTGTCTAGCTGAAGTTTAAGTGCCTGGTTTTTTGAGACCTCATCCCTACCTCTAGTTTTGTATTTTACTACTTCAAAGCTCTTCTCCATTTCTTTATCCCTAAGGGAAAATAAATGTAATCAGTAAATATCTTATCACTAGCTTGTGAATTGTGAATTTCTAATCTATTTCCACCCCATCCCAACAAAAACATTATGAACACAGAACAAATACTAAGGTCTAGAGTTTAACAGAATAGCCAAACATTCCCAAGCAAAATGTTTAAAATAAGCTCATCACCCAGTACAATTAAGATTACATTATAAATGTCTTAACACCCTCAAAAGTAAATTTAAGTGCATTTATGAAAAACAGGTTCTAGAAAGCAGAAGTCAATTTCCAGGATGTTCATTCAGAACTTCATCTTGGCTCAATTTGCACCATTTAAACCCTAAAGCATCAATGACAACATGTCTCATTTGCCAAGCAAAGTCACACCAAAATCCCCAGAGGAAACAAAGCTTCTTCTAAGTTGTACTAAAGCAAGTGGAGTAGGGGAACACCACAATATCAAAAAACCCCCAGTGAGTCAGGTATTGGCTTAGCTATCTCTTCTATTGGGAATGAGGTTATGGAAAGATCGGGACTCAAAAGCAGAATGAGACTCAAGTCTTCAGCACCACATAATACAAAACACTTCAGCAAAACTGGGGGAGCTCATCACTGTGAACCACAGCTCAGGCAGCAAGTGTATTGCTTTGTATTTGTACTAAACTCCGTTCCTTCACATCTCTAAAGTGAAGGCAGTGTGCTCAAGACTTCTTACATATATCTGCTGAAGGTAGTGACACAGAGCCTCACCATGGCTAATGTCTCAGGGAACCAGATGCTGTCGAGCAGAAATATTCTGCTTCAGGGAAATCCTTCAGCCATCAAAGATAACGTAACTGGCAGTCTTGTTTGGCTATCTTACTGGGCTAGGTCCTATGAAAGTTAGTTCACGGGAACAGAGTTGTAAAACACACTTAAAACCCTTTAGTTATTTCTTTCCTCTACGGAAAGAATCAGGCTTAAGCCCTAAACAAACTAAGAACTTGGAGGGAATTAATGGGCTGTACTTACTTTCGACTGTCTACAAGCTTGGCAGTGGACTGCAGCGATGGGAACTGCGTGTCACTGTAGATCTCGGGTGGTCCTTGCTGTGCTCGCCGTGGCCTGCCACCCTCCCGGGCACCGGGCGGCCTGTACACGCCACCAGTCTGGACTGGTTCTGGAGTTTCTGTAACTGGTTACACGAACAGCATTTACACAAGAGAACAGGTTTGCATTCGTAGCTGAAAAAAACCCCAAACAAACAAAACAACCAAACCCACCAAGCAAAAAATGAAGAGAATCTTACAAGTATGTTTTTGCACCTTTTAAGGCATTGGAAGCAAATGTTTTTAGAGAGGTAGGCAATCAGCTATCACCTAATTTAATCTATACTCAGTAGTCAAATTAAAACATGGCTCCCATGTATTGCCTCAGAAAGTTCAGGGAATCAAAACTACTGATGAGGACTTTATGTTTCTTATTTCCAATTTATTAGCAGCTCACATTTAAAACAGATTTAAACATATAATTATATAGTTGCCAAATCTTATTTAAAGCATCCCTCTAGATGCAGAGGGGACTATCCAAATAGTTTGTATTTAAGGTAACAATGAAATAACACTAACTTTACCTCCTTGCCTGAAGGTAAACAAAAAACAACCCAATAGACTATTTTCCAAGTAATTTCTCAGTAGAAAAAATATTCTAAGCTCAGATTATGACTAAGTAGTTTATGTCTGCTAATAAATTGCATTTAATGAAAAAATAAAATCCTATCCTAGTTAAAGAATCAATTTTGCAGTGTCATGTTCTCTGTACCCTAAAACTGATTTGAAAAGTGTTACTAAGCTTTGAACCCTACTCAAGAATTGCCATATTAGACATCAGATATTGGCTCAACATCCACTGAAGTGTTAAAGCAGTATTTTTATATCAACAGAAATGCTTCCAAGAGATATTTTGCAGATTGCAGCAGGTCCATCTACTATGAAAAGTTTGCTTCCCCCCTGCTCCTTTGAAGTTGAAATTAAAAAATCTTCCACTTGTGTCCTAAAGTATCTGATAGATACTTTAAATTCAATTCAGTTCCTCAGATCCCTTCACAGGAAACTTTCCTCATTTACTAGCATGTCAAACAAGCCATTAGTACATTAAAAGGTGTCTGAACAGGAACTGTTCCTTGAGCTTTACCCACTGAGCAGGGGTAAATTCAACCTGATGTGCTTCCCACTGGAAAAAACAACTCTTGAGTTAAATTTACCAATCGGTTCAACGACAGGTGCTGGTGCAGGAGCTGACTTGTTCCAAGGACCAGATGATCTGTCGACACCACCACCCCCAGTCTCCTCCCAATTGTCACCAGGTTCTTCTCTTTTTTCACTTTCATCATCTTCTTTTTCACTATAAAGACATGATGAGTAGCACCTTACAAAGACATGTTTAAGACGTGCCACAGATTACAGTCCCCACAGAGAAGATTCCATGGTTGCCTTACTGAAGATACTACATTAAACCAGACTACATTAGTCCTGTAATCACTGTACTAGTAATTCCATCTGAACAATTTTTGGCATGCTGCTACGTAACTTGGCAACTGAGAAGGAAAAAAGTACTGAGAAGGAAAATTTACAAGAAAAAAAAAAAAAAGACAAATTCAACTTTGAGTGATCAAAGAAACTGCTATCTTATTTTGAGCTTAAAGGCTTTTTTCTTACTAAGACAGTCATGCATTTGCAAGGGATGAGAAGATGAAGCAGGAAAGGTCTACAAGTCCAGCTTCCATAAAATGCTTAATCAAGAGAAAGAAATAGTGGAGTATTGGTGAAGGAAAGCACGTCCTGATCTTTCCCTAAAAGCACAACCCTTGTGGACATATTCTACAAACTCAGAATTGTTTTTTAAAGCAGGCAATCAAAAAAACCAACGAGAGAGCAGAATACATAATTTTTAAGAGATAGAATACAGTCTAGTTTTTTAATAGGATTTATTTAGACTATTTTATTTTGCATAGAAATAGAGACCCAAAATAATTCACCAGTCAAAGCAACTACAAAAAGCTGTGGGGTAGAATGAGACAAATGTGGAAAGTGAGGCTGTTGAAAAAAACAGACAGATTTCAACAGTAGCAGTGTGAATTTAGAAGTTTATAATACACCAAATCCTACTAATCATGATCTATGTAAGCTTTCTGTATAAGTAATGATCAGAAAACAGCAAAAATGCCTGTAATATCTGAAAATTAAATGGCCTTTCACAGTTCATCCAAACACAGTAACAATCCTAACAAGGTGGTCCAAAGGCCTAAACACATCACTACCCTGTTTTGAATGACAGTCAGAAGCAGATGCCTACAGGTAACTACAACAGAGCCACGAACATCCCACCCCCACCACACACTCTGTATCTTGTTTTCAGCAGAGATCTCCAGAGATGGATAATTTATAATCTCTGGTGGTTTTCCTTCCGTTTACTCCTCCACTCTCCCCTTGAATCTACTAACTGAATGGTTACAAAATCCTGTGGCAGCAACCTCCACATGTCTGAAAATCTGCCACAGCATCAAAAGCATTCCAAATGCCAGCCTTTGTCTGGAAAACCCAAGTACTGGCTTTTCAGTTGAACAGCACCAGCAGTCAGTTACTTGTCTATTCAGACATGTGATTATCCACTGTGACACTTCAACAGCATGGACAGCCTGTGGGCCAAATTCATGGAAATGGCCTAAAAGGACCAGTTAAGTGAAAGACGTGGGAGCAATTATGTAATCCAAAAAAGTAAATAGTGCAAAGAATGTGTCAGACCTGTTCACACGGTGAAGGAAACATCTATTGCACTGGTCAAAGGTAGGATGATTTTTGGATTACATTATTTTGAATATCATCAGTACCTGGAGACAGTGAGAATTACCTGACATTCTCAGTCTAAGACTGAGATCATAAAACCCCTTTTTTCTGACTTGATGAGAAGTTTTTCTTAACCAGGGCAGACTTAAGTAGACCTACTTTGCACAAGACAACAGGAAAAGTCTAATGAAAAAGCGAACAAGGAATTATGGATGAGACCCAAATGCAGCCCTTTGGAATCTTATTATGGGACACTACTTCTACCAACTACATTTTTGCTTTGTTTTTGTTTTTAAATAAAAATGCAATGGTTCAAGAATTTGCTCCCAAACTGGAGATGCTAAATAGATGGTGTCAGGTATCCTTTATAGCAGCCAAATGATTCAGTGGGAATTACTATCCTTCACTCCTCTGAGTGAGGATACTTTACGGTCTTTATGAAGGAGAATCTTAAACATTTGTAATAAAAATCTGAGTCCCAACCAAAACAGGTAAGACCTAGAGCATGAACAGAAATTTAGAAAATAAAGAGAACACTGGCAGAGCCAAGTCAAACCTAAGTTACCCAGTAGCAGACTTCTGTACTATCAGAAACATATTAAACCTCTCTTTAACTGGATTCCATGGAAGCAGCTCTGCAGAAAAAAATCCATTCTTTTTAGACACAGGTAATGATTACACTGGAGAAAAAAAAAAGTAGAAGTAGTACCTTATTTGCATGGACTGAACTCTAAGACCACTATAATCAATTTCTTCTTTTTGCTCAAACTCCTTCCAATCATCCTCTTCCTGTAAGACGAGAAAAAAACGTAAGTTGCCACTTCTTTACAACAAAAGCAGAAAAGAATAATGTAAATAAGACAATGCAAAGCAAACTGAGGGTCAAGGTGCAGTTCTAGGGGAAACCAAACTGTGTCCATCGCTGCCATGAGGGGAAAGGACTTCATGCTCTCCTCCCCTAACTCACTATATGTCACCTAGGACACACCTGCCAGATGACCTGAGATCACTCACTACAACAGCCAAGAAATGCCCCAGCAAAGGAGTCATTCAAGTGAAAGAAAATCACATCATCTCAGGAAAAATCCATTAGGAAGTCAAGGGAAAACACGAAGTACAGAACAGGACCGTGCATTCATGACCAGTGAAATAACCTCTCCCTGTCACTAACAGCAAGCTTTTATGACAGCTTGAATGCACATGAAGCTTTAGACTTACTTTTCCATCACCTATTTCATGAGCAGAACAGTAAAGAACATTTGGAATAGCTTACAGTGGATTTATGACAAAGATTAATATTGATACATTTGACTTTTTCACATTCACAACCACGTTTACAGTCTTGTTTTCTTAGAAATGTTTTTATAACAGTAAAAAGGTCAGCTTCCAAACCACAGCAATCTTAGTACACAAAAACAAGTGCATCTTCCAAGAGCACGACTGATTACATGTTTGGGGAGAGAGGGACTCACCTAAGTGGAGTTAATTTTCTCCTACTGTGTCATCAGCAGATTCTGGGGTTCTTAAGGTAGAACAGAAACGGACCAGAACAGAGAAGCAGTCCTGCCATGTTCCCAGTCACATTTTTAAGACACACACAGCCTAATTAGTAGTCTACGTAATTCCTACACTGTGTGAAATGCAGTTATACTACTTTAAATAGGAAGACCTTGTGAACAAGGTCTGCCAAAGGTATAGTCTCCTTTCCTCTGAACAGCTGGGAATAAAGCTTCTTTTAGAGCCCTGTGTTAGGATCTTCTACATTGTCAATCTTCAGCACAGAAACTCTGACCTGCTTCACAGTAAAAGCAGAAGTAGGAAGTGACCCCACCGTCTGCTGAAGATTCAGTCTTTTGAAAGAGCATGAGTCTACAGCTCTAAAATCTTCTAGATTTCTTATATTCCCATCTCCATGGAAACATCACAGTTTCCAAGCAGAAGTACCTTTCATATTTAGTGATTTTCATTTCTAATCCAAGTACAAGCTTCAGTCAAAGCCAGATATTATTTTATCAGCAAGTGAGCAAAACAGCAGCTGAAAGATTTCCACTGACCTTGATCTACTTAGAAAGCTACTGCATTGGTCAAGCTCCCAGTGTTAAACAACATCAGGAAACAGGAGAGTATTTCTTAAAATTAATTTTGAAATATACAGCATTAGAGCTCTTATAAATGTTTCTCGTTTCAGTATTCAATCTAGCACAATAAATGTTTCTGGTTTCAGTATTCAATCTAACATAACAAGAAAATAGCCTTAAATCACTGATCCTGTATGTAAGGATGAAGGACTTCCAAAAGCCCTTTCACAAGCCATCTTTTTATATTCAGAGAGAGTACAGGAATACCAAAGAAGCAGATAAAGATTTGGTTTGTAGCAGTAAAACAGAGAAGAGATCCTCAGATCCTGCTTGCTGAAGCCTCAAGGAAAGAAAGGAAAACACCACCAAGAAGCAAAAAAAGCTAACCAGAAATAAAAGGTACAAGTCATTTTTTAGGTTACCCGTCCTGTCTACAGCACAAAGATACCAGACAGCTACTGCACGTGTCAAGCTCCCCAATTTAAACATCAGGAAACAGAGTATTTCTTAAAAATTAATTTTGAAATACAGAGCATTAGAGCTCTTATAAACCGCTTCTGGCTTCAGTCACATTCAGTGCTGGTGTTGCGGCCGGGGGGAGACGGGTGGAGGAAGAAAGAGAGACATTAACTCAACTACGGGCACTTAAGCTTTTCCTGCATTCTCATCGTTTGACTGTAATACAGTACCAAAAAAAAATGGCAGTAAAACCCTTCCTGGCAGCGAGGCACGGAGCTCGACGGACTCTGGGGAAATCTTATCGCCAAGGTCCACAGGCCACGCCGCACAGCCCCAGGTGGCCCACGGCTGGCACCTGCCGCACGCAACACTCACAAGGAAGTGCAGGGCTGGACCGCGGTCAAGGAGCGGGAAACGGCCCCACTCTCCCGCCTCCCACAAGGCCGGGTCTCCCGGCGAGGGCCTCCCCTACCCGCCAGCAGCAGCAGCGGCGGCGGCGGTCCCGGGCTCCCGGCGCCG
>WEIV01023309.1:212187-350497 GCA_013390005.1 Calyptomena viridis
CGGGGCGGCGCGTGCGCGCCGAACGCCTGGCTGGCGCCGACCCCTCCCGGCGCCGCGCCCTGTGCGGGAGGGATCCGCCCGTGGGGAAGTGTGGGATGTCCCGGAGCCCGCAGTGCTACCCGTCCCGCTTGCCAGGAGGGCTGGCGGTATCCCGGGGGTGCGGCGGGAACAGCGTGGCCCGCGGGTCGAGGGAGGTGATCCCACCCGTCTACTCAGCCCTAGTGAGGTCGCGCCTGCAGTGCTGTGTCCAGTTCTGGGCTCCTGGGTACACGAAAGACAAGGAGCTGCTGGAGAGGGTCCAGGGGACACAAAGATTATTAAGGGACCGGACCATCTCTTCTACGAGGAGAGACTGCGGGAGCTGGGGCTGTTTAGTCTGGAGAAGATTGAGAGGGGATCTCATCAATGCATATAAATATCTCAAAGGCAGGTGCCCAGAGGATGGTGCCAGACCAGTGACAGGATGAGGAGCAGTGGCCATAAACTAAAACACGAGAAATTGCTCCTTGAGGGAGGAGCTCCATGGTTGCTCCGTGAGGGAGAACTTTACATTGAAGGTGGCAAAGCACTCGAACTTGCCCAGGGCTTCCAAGGCTGCCCGGGGAGGTCATGGACTCTCCGGAGATGTTCCAAACCCACCTGGAGAGGTGCCCGTGTCACCTGCTCCACATGACCCTGCCTTGGCAGGGAGGTTGGACTAGATTAGGGTCCTTTCCAACCCCTGACAGTTCTGTGATGGAGACCAGGCATAGCTCCTCGGGGAACATTTGGCTGCTTCCTGCATTGGGCACAGGGCCTGCCGTGCAGTGACAGTCCCCTTGGGCCCAGAGCGTGGCTGGAGTCACTTCCAAGGGGGCCGAGAGAGCTGCTGGAGTGGCCCCAGCCCTCAGCCGGCCCCAGCTCAGGGCACTGCTCAGCCTGCCCAGCTCCCCACCAAGGCGAGGTGCTGGTCACTCCAGCGTGGACTGCGATGACAAGGGATGCTGCCCCCCACACCCCAGCAAGGGCCCAGAACTCACACTGTCATTATGAAGGATGTGAGGAAGTCATGAAGTCATTTAGCTTTCAGAGGTGGTGTGGTTAAGTGAGTAATTCTTGAAACACTACTCTGTCTAGTATGTCCAGATGTGTTGGCATGAGCTTTCTAACTGCTTTTCTGACTCACATGGAAGCCTAGGGAGTATCTGCTTCACAGTGGATGTCTGCAGGTTGTCACCTCTTGCTTTGGGTACTGTAGTGACCTTTAACTCTGGAAAAAAACCGTGTGTTTAGTAAGTTCCCCGTGGCTTTGAAATGCATTGTCAAAATTTTTGAGGTAGGACATTTGGAAAACTAGTTTCAGACTGTCATGACTCATAAATAGTTACAGGAAACACTTTCTGATTACTTTGCTGGTCAGCCATTAAGAGGAAATAGAAGTTCCTACTATAAAGTATAAGCCCAAATGAGAATTACCTGTCAAATAAGCATTGGTTTGTATTACAATTATATAAAAGTAAGCATGTTTGTACTCTTGAATTATTCAGTAGAACTGTGTGCTTTGTGATATTTTCTTTTGAAATCATTATATATATGTGTATATATTAACATATAAATGAAACGTTTTTCCAAAATTTGTAGAGTGACAGTCTCAATTTATGTCCATGGAAGTACTAAGTGTTTTCCATTCATATTTCTCAGATTGTTTGAAAAGAAACAGGGAAGGTGCCATTGTCATATTGCAGAAAGAGGTTAAATACACGATGTCTTTGTGAAGCATTTTGTAGCTGTGAGTGACTGAATCACTGTAGCCAAGCATTTTGCCTTTGTGAGATGGGTTACAGTCCTATTTTGTGTGTCATCCCGTGTCTTCCCTGTGTACTTACAGGATTTGAGCCCACACAGAGCAGGCCTTGAGAACTAAAAACTGCACGCGCAGCAGTTCATCTGGTAACACCGGGAATGCCACTGGATCAACAACACTTTCCATTTGCTTTACAAATAATTACTGAAGGAGGGAGTAAACTCAGTAGCTGAGTCTCTTATTCTGTGCCTCCATGGTGCTCCCTTCCTACTCCCCCCTTCAGCTGATAGGAGGTTGGGTGGAAGGTGTGACAGGGGACAGTTGGGTGTGGAAGTGTTTGACATTCCTTTTGTGGAAGCACTACATTCCCTTGTGTGTGTGCTCCATAACTGCCCAGAAAGCTGGACTACCTCTGCACTGCACCATTACACGACTGATAATAACTAAGCAATTACTAATGCAACTAAGCAGACAGTTTGTGTCCTTCAGCTTTTGTGGTAGGTAAGCTAATAACGGCCACTGAGTACAGTGCTGTGCCTGATTCTAAGCTAATCTTTTTATGTATTTCAGCAGCTGGTAAAATATTTTCGTTGCATTGTTGTGAATAATCCCATTATCAGGCTGACAAATGTCGACCCAATGCCTTTTTGCTGCTTTTAGCATCTGCGTCACTTGTTTCTTGCAAGCACAGTACTGCAAGGCTGGAATGCCCAGCTCTGGGTTAGAAACTTAATACCTGTCAGGAGCAGAGAACTGAGAAACATTTCAGCTGTTGAATCTGGAACAGGCTCAGCGGAAACCATGGAAAATAGCAGCAACGTTTTAGGCCTTGGAAGGCTTAGATCCAGATTTAAAGACATGTCACAGTTGGTTCTTTAAGGAACTCTTATTTATGCAGTTATGCTTTATAAAAAATTGTGAAAATCTGCTGATGCACAGCACTTGTAGTTCTCTGCAAACGCATTGTGTTACCTTTTTACCATTAAGATTGCTACTGTGCAAAAAGATGCAGAAAAAAGGTCTGTTTTTCTTTTCCTTTCTCAAATTCAACATCCCTCAGTGGAGAACAGCTGGCTGAAGAATGGCTCACAGGCCTGGAGCAGCAGCAGTAGTGTTTGTAGTGCAACGAATATATGCAGAATGTCCCATGGCTGTGACAGGAGCATGAGCTCAGCACACAGCTTCCTGCTGCACTGTGTGTCACTGACCTGTGTGACCTGCCTTTGGCAAGACAGAGGCTCTGAATGTCCCTGCTCAGGTACGGATTTACCCAGAGGACTCTGAGGACTTTGCTCCTGTCCTCCCCCTCATTAGCAGTGCACACTGCAGAGTGCCTGTCCTGGTGCACAGGGTGCTTGCCCGCCTCTCTTCTCCCTCCTGTGGCTGTGGCGAGTCTTGCCATGATGCCGTTCCCTGTGCATTTTATAAAGCCTGAGGCCTGAAGCACTACTGCCTGTAGGGGAAGTGATGAAGCAGCCACTGTTCGTGTGGAGAAATGGAAGGGGGGGGAAGTTGAAGTGAATTGTGGGTGGTGCAAGAGTTAAGAGCAGACTTCCATTTCCAGTCCCCCAGAGTTTCATCTTACCCTTACCTCTTTGTACCTAATTATCATTCTGTGACATGAAGGTGATAGCACTGTGAACTGCTTTGACATTTGCAGAGCACAGCAGAAGAAGAATTCATTTTGTAACTCTTAGACACCTGCTTAAGGAAATTGGAGAAGGTGCCCTTAGGTGCAGAGCAGCTTGCAGAAGGGTTCTGGTGGAGTCCTTGTTATAGCATGGGCCCTGGATTTCTTTAGGAGCTTAATATTCCTCTCAGCTCTGGGGCTCTCAGAGTTTGCTGTAGTTTCAGACCTCTGCAGCCAGAAGGGAGAAGTTTTATCGTGCCCATTTCTCCAACAGTAATTGCCATCTGAAAGCAGGCAGCAGTGGCAGTAGTGCATGGACTTTTGTTAAAGTGCTAAATTTTAGACAATGCCAGCTTGAAAATGACCTTAAAAATAATCTTTGAACTACAAAATCAGTATAATAATGGTTATGCTAAAACGTAAACAGTAGAATGATAGGCTAGTGTTCAGTTCCTAGCTGGTATGCTATGTTGCTGCTCAGTGTGAAATCTTAAATGAGGCAGGGACTAGTGTAGGGCTGGCACCTTCTGCTTCCCCTAAGGATGCAGCAGCATGTGTTCAAGCTGTGGTGCAGCAGAACCTGTGCCTTGCTGAGGAGGAGGATAAAGTACATGTATGGTTTGATAGTACAGCCCACCTGACCTAGTGACTAGCTATCACCAAGGGAGATGGCCATGCTCTACAGCCTGGACTAGTTCCTTTTCCCCTCCCATCTCTGTGCTACTACTGGTACATGTCTACCTCTGCAGTGGCCTGATTCAGGGGACTGTTTCTCAGAATTTTGCAGGAAAGTTTCCCAGCATTTTGCAGGGCTAATTTTCTGCTGATACTGGTTCTTGAACTGTCTCCTGAGATATCAGCCAGGTGTTTGTGCTAACACAAGACAGTGTGATGGGAATACACAGCATGTGAGGGGGAGTAGAGATGTCCTTTTGTGCAGCAGCTGGCTGTTAAATTGTGTTATCTGTACTCTCATAACAGCGAATGCCACAAATCCCTTCGTAGGAATATAGACGTGAGAGACACTGCAGTAAGAGAACAAAATCTGGTTTCTGGTCCTGGTTTTCTGAGGAAAGCCAGTTGGAAACATGTTCACATGTATTTAATAGAGCAACTGCTGGACTAGAGAATAAATATAAAGCTAAATCAGTTTATGAACCTTAGCACTTTCAAATAGTTGTGAAAGCTTCTCTCTTGTTCTCAATCTCCTGTCTCACACGGTGAAGACTGTAAATGCTCAGACAACATTCAGGCTGGCAAGGCATGCTGCAGGGGCTGCTAGGCAGGTGGCAGGAGTCTGTGTAAAAGCACAGAGATATTTCTTCACAAGAGCTTTAGCTCTTAATATGGAAGCACTTTGATTTAGAAGGCCCAGACTTCTGATGGCTATTCACAAAAATAACCTTTTCTGTGGCTTTTGGTCTTCGCTAGGGATAGAGAGAAAAGCTGCTGGAAATTCGTTATTTATGCTGAGATGCTTCCTCCTTTTCCAGACATTTCACCATGCTGAAACACCTTGATAATTTTGCAAGAAACTATTTTCATTCCAATGAATAAACATCTCAGTATTAACCTAATTTAATTTTTATGAAATACACTGGATCATGGCATATAAGAAACTTTAAAAAAAATCTTTCTTTCACATCACAGCATAATTGTAGACTCAGAATTTCATCAGGTTTATCTCCATCAGTGACATTTATAGAGAACAGTTTTACAGTGGGATAGCCAGCAGTTACTTTTCACACCTGAAGCATCACTAGAAGATAGCAAAGAGGTCTGAATCCAGATTGTGTATTTTTATGTTTTGTAAATTCCCTCTTTATTTTCAAATCATAAGGAAATTGCTCTCTCCTCTGTGAGAGAAGTTCTGCGAGGGGGAGGTTGTGTTTTGTTAATGCCAAAAAGTGACCATTCCTAGACACCAGTTAGCCACAACCCGAGGGTCTGAGCATTTCATTTCTTGTACCAGTTTGCCTACATTTTCTCTCGTCATCACTATTCCTATGGAGTCTCAGCTTGGTAAGTTCTGTCTCCACTGATGTGTAAGAAGATAATATTGCTGCTCTGAGGAGCCTACATTCTATGCGAAAAAAGAAAAAAAAAGGGAATCTGCCATCATCTGCCTTTCTTTTTTTTGGTTGTTGCTGGGTAATCCTTTAATCCAGTAATTTTTGGATCAAAATCTTGCAGGTGGTAGATGCCAGATGGACTTTTTTGTGGGGATTAAATGAGGGATTGTTTGTCAAGTAACAGGATTTTTCATGTGTGTGGGAATGTGCAGGGAAAGGTATGACAACACTTGTGTGCCTATTCCTGCAATTCACTGGTGGATCACATTTAGTGGATATGGAGGGTATTTGATTTTATCAGTCATTAAAAACTAAGTAACTTTCTTAGCTAATGTTTCAATTAAAGATCAAAATATCTGTAGGCTACCTCTCATATATGCTGTATGCCACTATGTTCTCTAATATATGCCATTTTTCAGTAGTCTTTGAGTCCAGTTAATGAACTGTGTTGTCACCCATTGTAACTGTTGATGTTGTATAGTCCTAATCCAAAGAACACATGTATGTTTAACTTCGTTCCTGTGTGGAGACTTGTGAAGGAAAGCCAGCCATCTGCCTAAAATTTTGTGTGACAGGGGCTCAGGTTCATTATGTTTCTTTAAAAATGCAGGACCCATCTCAACCCTTTATGTGACTGTACTTCACATCGATACAATGAGGTTATCAATGTTTAAAATGTAAAAGAAAGTCAGAAGTGAAAGATGGCATATATTTTTTGTCATGATACCATCAAAATAAGGGAAACTACTTAGAGTCACCCAGCACGTTGTTGCTATGTGGGTGGCTGTTGAGAAGAAGTTTGGCTGACCTGCCTTGGAGGGATGTTGATATCAAGAAAGAGCCAAGCATATAAAACCAAATATCAAAATACATCTGTATATCAAAAAGTATCACATTTGCACAAACTGACACCCTGGCTTGGATTCTCAGTATCCAGTAAAAGGATGTGACCTGGATTGCAGACAGAACTACTGTTGCTCTCCTGCACCTTCAGTTTTTCCTGAACTTTAGTCTAGTCTAGAACTTTAGTCTAGAGTTAGAAACGTGTTTATGAAGTACTGCTGGGATGTTTGCATTAATGACTCTGCTGGTTTAGGTATTGCAAAATTAATCGCATTGAGTTAATAGTGCACTTGATTGTTTCGGCATTATTTGAATTAGATTTCACACTACTGAGCTGATAGTCTTGTGACACAACAAAGCACTTGGTCTTTCCATGTGGGTGCTGTGTGCACAGTGGAGGGGTAGTTCAGTCTTGATACATTTGTACTACTAAAAGAAAGACTTTACTCGCTGTGAAGTGGAAGGCAGATGTCCTTAATCCAACCCCTCCAGCTATCATGAAAAATACTGGAAGAAAAGAAAAAAATCAAACAAAACCCTGATATTCTTTATTTTTATTATAATTTTAACAACATGAGTAAATTGAAATCTGTAAGCAAAGCAATTACATGAGAAGGGTCTAATAAAGTTGTTCAAGCTACAACCTACTTTGATTGTTGAATCAAACTGAATAAAGCAGGCTGCTTTGATGGGTTTTTAGCTTCCACGAACATAATTGGCAGTGACATCTTTTTTTGCTTTAATGGCAATGGTCTTCTGTGGGCTGGGAGTTTCATAATCAACTGAAAGTAAAACAAGATAAAAATAAAAATTGGTCATTACTACAAATAGTAAAATTGCTGAACCAAGTACTATCCTCAGTTCAGCTAGTGAAATCTCATCAGCTTCAGCAGGATCGGATTATTTCAAAAATTCTTGTCCTGAGCAGAAAAGCAAGTCAAAATCTCTGTGATTCTGTAATGGTGATTAAGGATCTTAAAGAAGCCCAAGCAAGTAACCCAACCCAACCACCAAAGGTGTTTACAAGTTGTTCTTAGAGGACAAATGTTAAGACTTAGAACTGCATTTCTTCACAAAACGTACAGTCAGTGGTCCAGATTCCATCCTGTGACTCCAGGGGGAACTTATGTGCTTAGAAAGGGAGCTTCCCCAGGATCAGAGCTATAATATTTGGACTGTATGGAGGGAGGAGGAGGGATGGCATAATGTACCCAGGCAAGAAACAACACCAAATCTGCTTTGCAGCCACTGATGTAGCCCCTGGATGCTGCAGTAGCTTTTTAATATCACATATCAAATCTTCAGAGAAGTGAAATTATTGGCATGTTTACAAACCATGTCCTTCTGAGGTGGTACTAGAAACCACCCATCTCCAATACGTTAGGAATCTCTGTTTGATGGGATTTGGTGTGTTCTTCCCCTTTTGCAGCTTCTCCACCTACCAGTTAACCTTATGAAATATGAGGACCACCCTAGTCCTCCTGCTTCCAGCAACCTCACAACCCCTTCCCAGGATCACATGTTCTCCATCCTTGTGGCACGCTTGCTTTTAGGACCACGTACCTGCTTTGCTCTCCATCCAGAAGGCAGTGATATGCAGCAATGTCTTTCTCCAGCTGTTGTTTGCTGGTCAGCAGATTTTCACGATCCCGCTGCTGCTGCTCGGTTTCTACTTTGATTTCTCCCATCTCTGCCTCCAGCTTGGAAATGACAGAGCCTAGGTTCTGCAGTTCGATGTCGTGCCAGTGCTTGGCGTCATATAAAGAGTTCTCCAGACCCCTCTTCTGTAAGAGCAGGGCAGAAGAAGATTAGTCAGTTAGTTTTCTTAGGCTTCACAGTGATTTTTATTCAGGTTTGGCCAGTATCTCTATTGACTATATTTAAGTGGAAATGTAATATTTTGAGAATTCCTCTCTTTATGTACTTTGATTTTAAATATTATCATTAAAAAAGCTGAACTACTTTTACAAGGTGCAGATACACCTCACATTGTCAAGTACTACCCACCCAGCAATCTCAGTGCAATTATTACTGAGTTTGAAGACACTGAAGATGGAAATTTGGAGCCTGGTTGTAAAATGTGGGACACTTTGTGCACCATGTCAATCAAGAAGAGCCCAAAAATGTCTGGCATTTCCAGATGGAAAACAGAATTCATTCTTAGCTCCGCATCCCAAGATGGGAATGTTCCCCTCAGAAGGCGTGTTGAATTCTCACAGAATACACCACCTGGAAGCCCAACATTACTTACCAAGGTTCTCAAAGATTCAGTTTCTGCTTGCAAGCTCTGTATTTTGCAGGCAGTTTCATGGAACTCGGTTCTGAGGCCCTCCACCAGCTCTTCCTCCTGGGTTCGCACGGCAGCCATCGTTTCAGCCTGTTGCTGGTAAAAGATGGCAACTGTCATCACAGCCCACTCAAATTGTGTTGGAGCTTCCTTACGTGCCAAACTGACAGCTAATATTTTCACAGTTTGTGGCAATTCTGACTTTAAGTTTGATTCCTGCATATTAAATCCCTCAGTTGAACAATTCTGGATACTTCTTAGTGTCAAAATGATCCTATTTTTTCTATGCATTTACTGTAAAATGGCTTATGCGTATTAGCATATATATTTTTTCCATGTCAACAACAGCTGTTCAAAAGTCATACTAGTACATTTAAAGTTACCTATAAAAAGAAAATGTTGCTATAATTGTTCATTTTGTAGCTATACTATAGTAATTTTTAAAGAGTTAAGTGTTTTCACTTAGTCTATTGGTTTTCAGAAGGATTCACACCTTGATTTTTCACATAAGATTCTATGAGTCAGTAAGTCCTATCACAGAGGTCAGAAAAATAATTTCTGTTAATTGAATTAAGTCATTATGCAATTTCATACTCTTGTGGCTTCGGGGGTTTTATATATGTGTGGTTCAGGCTCCTTGAAAATAGATGAACGAAAAAGTACCTTAGTAAAAATAAAATTTCTAGACTTTTTAATAAGGGCTGAGATCAAGGCTTTTTAATCCAGAGCTCTGGGCTTTCTAGCAGATACCTACATTTCTTGTGGTTGATGCTAAAATTAAACTATGCAAAATACTTCATTTCCACTCTGAAAATTCATCTTGACCCTGTTCTTCTTTTCTTATTATGCATTTTCTTTTATTTTAAAAGTAAGATAAAATTTTTAAAAATCTGGGACGATGCATCAGAAATAATTTTTATAATTTTCTTTGTACCATCACGTGAACCCCACATGGACATTGTGAATGAAATAGTCTCAGTTGCAAAAGGTCATTTAAGTACCAGTTAATTTTCAAACAGAACTTTGGATTTAGGAACCTATGTTGCAGAGGGCTGAATTTCAATCCAAACACCAAATCTGTCCTTTCTAGCAAATTGCACAGAGCCTGTATTTTCTAGAAATACTTTGGAGGGGCTTCTGCTTCAGACAGACATAATTCCACCTCACTAGTGCTGGTGAATCCAGTCTAGATATCATGGACCTGCCACTCTGGAGTGTTGAGAGTGTACTCTGCATGTAATTATGGTATGAGGACTAAAAATGCCTCTTTTTGAAGAGAGACACAGGGAAGGGAACGTGCCTTTTCATCTATATTTATATCCTACACCCGTTACCTGAAGCCTGGAGTCTCACATTTACCCTGCTGGTGGCCCAAATATTACCTATAAATCCAGCTTGTCCTTACCATGGGTGACAGTGAAACCCCACCAGGAGTTACCCTCAGCTGTCACAGCTACCTGACATTAGTGGTGTGAATGACAGAACAGGCAAATGGAGTAGATGGAGGTGGCCACATCAGGCCCTAAGTACTGAGGATGGCACAGCAAGTAAGCACACACTGGATGAGCTCTAAAGCTTTTGGGACACGCAAGGCTTCCCCATTCTCCTTACAGGGCTACCAGCACCAAGAGTCCATGTGTGGGATGCTGCTGAGGATGGCACTTGGCCTCAGCTTTGGGGTTCTTTCTGTAGAGAAGTGCAGGAGTAATCTTTGTGCCCTCTTCACTGGGCAATTCATGTTTTGGGGGGACTCTTCCTATTCCTGAGATGCTCCATAAGGGAAAGTCCATACCCAATTGTGGTGACCACAAACAAGTGGATTAATGGAGGGACAGGATGAAATCCTCATCCTACATTTTTATCATGATTCCTCAATCAATGTGGATTTCAAGCACATCTGTACAGTTCTGAGCCAGGCTTTGTGCATGAGCACAGAATCTCTCATTAGTCTGTTTTTCATGGAGTCAAGATAATGAAAGGATGATTAGGGATAGAACACCAACACGCAGGGTCTGATCAGCTTGACATCTAAAGAAGGAAAGTTTCTTTGAAAAGCTCTTGAGCTTTTTGGGAACATTTTAGCAAAGTAGCAAACAAAGGAGAAACAACTGACATAACTCATAAGATTTCTCAAAACCTTTTATGAGAGCTAGTGTAGGGGACAACAGAGAAAGCTGTGTAATTGTGTGCTCAGGGCAGAACATTTCCATGGATTAACAGCTGGTCAAGAGACAGTACATGAAGAAGAGGATTAAGGTCTAGTTCCATTAAGACAGAAGCTTAACATCTTGGTGCCTCTATGTTTACCGCCTTGGGAATGAATCATGAAATAGAAGGATTTATGGAAAACAATACAGATTAGCAAAGAGCAGGGGGGGACATGTGGAATTGAACTATGTGAATGAACAGTGCATCACTAAGTAGAGCATTTTCCAGGGAAAAATATTAAATAGCATATATGTCTTACAAGGGTTTAAATCACTTGTGTCAATTCAGAGAAAGGTTTTGAGCTTAATGGACAAAAAAGCCAACAGACTTGAGTTTTAAGGTTACTTACAAGTCAAGTCCCATGTGAAACCCTGTTAGGTATGAATTCAAACTGATGTGTTTTGGTGCCCAAATACCATTGAAAAATGTAGCCAAGACTGCAAGTCTAGTCACAAAACAAAGTAAATGAGGCAAGGAAATTAGTTGGAAAATAACAAAAATACTGCTCTCATGTCCATATTTGGACATTATTTGAAACACCTTGTGATCTGGTCACAGCTACACCAGAAAAAGGAAATTAAAATATTAGGGATCAAAGAAAGACTCACAGAGACACATTTAAGAAACTGGTAATGAAGATAAAAGAAGTGGAAGGAAGTGCTCTCCCTCCTCTGATGTCACAAAAGAGAAAGGGCAAGTTTTTCACAGTGTGGGTGACCAAATGGTACAACTTAGCCACATAAGTCCAAAAGCTTAGTTGATAAAAGCTAAACTCTTGTTACCTGTATAAATAGTAATAATTTGAATAGATTTGTATCTGTATGAGATATAAGATACAAAACTGGTTTTAAGAGAGTTATATTTGGGATCAAAAGCCCCTAGAATGTCATACCAGAACCTGTACAGAACCAGAACTGATCTTTCCAGAAATCTGTGATATTCTGTTTCTTCCTCCCACAAAAACCCAAACCAAAACAGGAACAACTGAAACTTGTAAGAGCTTAGACTAAGATGACCAAGTAGGAAAGGGACAGGTTGGGTATCACAGACATAACAGAGCAGCCTACTATGAGCTGGCAGTTTTCTCCCCAGATGACATCTCCGGGCAGCTGAAAGATCAGACAGTGAAGGCATGAACGAAATAAGAAGTTGTGAGGGTATGTTTGAACAGGAGAAGGAAGTGGGACAAATAGGACAGGAAAACAGGAACACTGAAGAATTTGGTGCCATCAAAGTGATGTTCATTTTGCTGAGACCTGTCAGTGGGTCAGGAACAGATTTTTTTTTTAAATCTCAGGAGGCACCCTGGCTTTCAGGGCTGCGTGTGCTTCGTATGTAGGCACTCTCCAGGCTCATGTAGTGTCACTGACTTCCTTTGGAATGTATGAGCTGAAAATTAGGCTCCTGCAGACTAACCTTATGAAATCTTTGCTTAGTAACAGTCTAGCATGCTCACAAACTTGATGGGACCTCTGGGACAAACTCTGTGGCTTGGCTCCTTATACATTTCCTAGCAACTGTTGTCATGGGATTTTTCTTCTTTAATTTGAAAATTAACTCAGAGCTCGCATATATCTCTGCCAAGATATTTCTTGGCTTTGTGTTTTTTTCTTGCTATTTTGATACCTCCTACACCTCTCATGACAGCTCTTTACCTTGGAACAGGGGGGATATGTTTTTGCTAAGTATTTCTCTAGCACTGCTGTAGTTATGATTAGCTCTTTCATGCTCTGCTGAAAGAGCCAACTCAGAATGAGATGACTTTCATCATATAGGATCATCCGCTGAACTTAATGCTTCATCTCTGCAAAATAGTTACTTCAGGCAGCCACTTTGGAAAATAAGGGATCCTTCATGGCAGAGAAAAAGCTGTATTAAAAGGATATTTCAGACTCAGCCTCAGGAGAGGAGAGGACTTTTAAAAGGAACGGCTATTATCATCACTTCTCATTTCTAAGTTAATATCTAGTTTCCCTCTGCTGCCAAAGGAAACAATATCCAGGAGAAACCCACAAGGAATCTGTAGTGTAGAGCAATGTGCTTTGCCCTCTTGATTTATAGACCCTTGTAAATTATGGAGGAAAAGCTCTAGTAAGAAGGGTAATGACTGTGGCTTATCCTACACAGAAGGTATCAATTGATTAAGTTTTTTTCTTAGCCAACATTTCAGAGCCCTTAAAAGGCTCACACAGATGCCTGAGATACAAGCAGGGCCATTTCCACCACTACTTAATTCTGCATCCCAAGAAAGCCACTGATATTTATGAGTGTATTTTCCCATGGATTTGGACCAAAATCTTTTAGATTTTTAATGTCTTTTTTGTTGTAAGAAAAAACCCAAACATCCAACCCTCAAAGATACTGCAGAGTATTAGAAAGATTTTGTGTTTGCTTCAAATCCTGTGATGTTGAAGCGGGTTAGAGTGCTGACCTTGGTACGGAGAAGGGCACCTGTCTCAGCACGATTCTTTTCAATGTCTCTCTCCCAGTGGATTCTGATTTTTTCCAGAATGTCATCCAGGCCACTTCCCATGGGAACATCAAGTTCTTCCAGCTGAGATCCAGCAAGCTGCTTGTATAATACCTTCACATCCTTGAACAAAAATAAGAGACATAAAAGAAAGTGAACTGAACAATTCAATGGTATCTTCAGGGAAGCTCAAGGATGAGCCCTTTTGGTGCCACAAACAGAGAGAGTAATTAAATTTTGTCCCAAATGGTGTCTCTACATTAATGATTTAGTGCACTGGAGGGTTTCTTTTTCAGATGTGGATTTGCCTTGCTTCTGCATAGGGACTCTTGCTGCAGATCTGGGGTACTGGAAGTGGTTTCTCCCTTGGTGGAAGGAGAAGCCCTGCACCAAGGCACTGCCTGGGACAGCCCTCTCAACAGTGGCAAGTTCCTCCAGCAGTCAGAGCTTGACACATGCACATTCTGCACCTGGGACCCAAACTCACTATAACTCTATTGCCAGTAAAGCTGCAGCATGGACTTTGAGCCAAGGAGCTGACAGCTCACAGGATAACAAACCCTTCTCCTCCCTCTCTGATGCTCCATGCAGTAGCATAGTCAGGCATATATTGGAAGATAAAACAAGGTGTGCAAAACAGCAGGAGCTCTACAGCCTTGCAGCTTGTATGAGCCACGTGTCTTTTGCATGTACATGTTAGATGAAGAGTACTCTCCTTCTCTGTAACAGCATTCTGTTCCTCCTTTACATCTAAGTGCTACAAAAACACGTAATCTGTAGAGAATTAGCATGTCTAGAATTGCACACTTAAATGTAGCACATCAGTTGTGCAAAATCTTCAAAAGGACTTGGCTTGGATTTCCTAGTGGGAGCACCAGTGGAAAGGACAGTTTGAATTAGTTCAGGAAAGTCCTTCGGACTTTACTGTGCCAAAGCTCAGCTGGAGTAATTGCAATAGTTGCTTCCAGCCTTTATTCTGCGATTTCTCTTAAACAGCTTCCCCTGGTACTGCCATGGGAAGACCAGGTCTGTGCTGAGGTGGTTCTGCAACTGCTCAAGTATTCCCAATGCCCAGGTATTCCCAATCTTTCCCCTGCAAAGACTCCTTTCTGGCTACATGTGGAGCAAGAGGAGCTGTTGGAAAGGTGGTGTTCTCATTATGCCACATCTACAGACAGAGATGGTGCATCAGCACCAGCTTTTCTGGTTTCACAGCAATCATTGCAATACCAGGAGGTTTAAAGGGGATCTTGTTTATTTCCTATCAATTTTCTGTTTTCCCTCTTATCTAAAACAATGTCCATCTTTATCTTGCCATGCCCTGGAGATTAAGACACTGGTTATTTTCTGGAAAATGCCACCCTTGGGATTAGACTCATGCAAGTAGGGAGAGTGTGAAGCAACCTCATCTT
This sequence comes from Calyptomena viridis, assembly GCA_013390005.1. Lineage (NCBI taxonomy): Eukaryota > Metazoa > Chordata > Aves > Passeriformes > Eurylaimidae > Calyptomena > Calyptomena viridis. Next base: position 226,893 of record WEIV01023309.1, read on the forward strand.
GGCAAGCCGAGTCTCCCTATGCCTGCCATTGTTGCCGAAATCTTTTGGTTGGAGGAACAACCTGTAAGAAATATAAGGTAAGATAGTGCCTTGCTTCCATGAGCCATCACAATTCAAGCTCTGCTTTACTTTTGAGGAACCAGCACAGTTGCTTGCTGTTCCTTATGTGGCATTATGAACAGCTCTGTACTCAAGCCCCCATCAGTAGAGATGCTGATTAGTGTTCAGTCCTGAAACCTCTGCCGAAGGGATTAAACTAACTTCATGCAAGTAGTGCTGGTGAATGTAATGAGTAAAACTAGGTAGTAATGAGTTTCCCTTCTATCTGCCTGTCTGTTGTGGTGCATCCCTCTCACCCGCTTGGGCTGTTCTGTGATCTCAGGAATTCCCATTAGGCCTCAGCCTTGGTCAACCAATGGCTCCTGGGCAGTTAAGCTCCCCTTGAGCTTATCAGAAACATTGTCTGTTCCCAGGCACTCCTGTTGCCTTACAAACTTCTCTTGCCTAGCCAAGGAAAAGGACAAGAGATAGTCAGTTATACACGGATAGCCTTGGAACATTATTCGCCTGAATCATAGCTTAAGTGGAACAGTATTATTGCTACTGGACTTCTGAGGAAAATTCCAGTAATTACCATCTTGGATTATGACCAGGATGGAGATTGACAGATGACTAGAGCAAATCATCTTGTGACCATGTAAACAGTGGTCCCGAGTGAGGCCCTCTGAGCTCTCCTGGACTGCAGTGGGCTGTGACCAGCCATCTCCCTCTGCAGACTCCCAAGTTTGCAAAACATCTGACAAGAGAATTTCACTGAACTCAAGGGAAATTTTTAACAGACACCTTTGTAGATACTTCTTTGTATCTGTGTGTGTGAGTGTGTGAATTGATTTAAATACCCTATAGCAAGTATAGTATGAATATTGCCATCCCAGACTTATAATTAAGTTACTGCTGTGCTTATAGGAAATCCTATTGGATGGTTTTGTAAATATTAAATTACTCAATGACCAGGTGCTGACAAATCCTAGAACTATAAACCATTGACCAAGTCCAAGGTTAGGTTTGGACTCGGCCGTGTTTAGTCTCCACCAGGAGTTTAGAAAGCAAGGAGGTCTGCTCTGAACCTCATGACTTGGGGGGGCCTCCTCTAACCCTTTTTAGCCCTTACTCTTTAGCACCTTTACCCTTTGCATCCACGATGTCCGTGTAAATCATTCTAGATTGATTCTAATCTGATTTTTCTTTGTGAGCTTCATCTATGAAGTAATAGGGTGAACCTTGCCATCCAACTTCAGTTGTGCTTTCCCAACTCATACTAAACCTGCTTTTGCTAACACCTTTGTTTCTTTTGGCGATTCTTTAAAGCAACCTAAAAACCACTCCCGTGCACCACTGTTCCTGCAACTTGCTTCAGTGGTGTGCTGCTGAGGAGAGACTCAGTTTTGGGAACCAAAAAGTTTGCTAAGCCAAGCAGGGTATTTTCAGAAGAACCTACGTAATGCTCAGCATTAGTGCAGCAGCATCAGAGCTGGTTCCCTGCACATGAGTTTTCTCTTCACACTGGATCTCACTGTTGAGATGTCCACATATGTGACTGTGCAACCCCATGGCCATCATGTGATGTCTGACAAGAAATGAAGTAATGATGTCTTTTCCGTGCCATATTTATCAAACAAGAAAGAGTTAAAACCTAAATGTAAGTAATTTGATCATGCCCCAGGGTTAGTGCTTTAAATTAACAGAGAAGAAATAAATACGAATAGGTTTCAGGAAAATCCCCCCACCCAGACATGGCAGGCTGAGTTTTTAATGTTTGCTTTGTACTGGATGTATGATACCAACCCGATGAAACAGGCACACATGGGCTTTGAAGTGTCCCGAGTCTGGACTTACTTCTTCATGATTCTTTGACAGCAAAGTTAGTTCTTCCTTCATGCTCTCTATCTGACTCTCCAGATCCATTTTAGTTAAATTAGCATCATCAATCACTTTATATAGGGAATTAATTTCATCTTCTACTGCCTTTCTGAATGGCTGCTCATTTTCATACCTGCAGGGGAAAAAAAAGCCAAACCTTAACACAGCATAGTTCAGCAGGAAAAACCTTCTTTTTTTTTTTTTTTTTTAATGACACCATTTGTGCTAATTAGCTCATGTGTCCCAGCCAGAGGCACAGAAACACAGAAAATATACTTTGCTCTCACCTTGTCTATCTACACTTGAATTTAGCTGCCTGAAGTAGCCTGTCATTAATCCAGAATGTAAGAAAAAAGGCCAAGTTAGCAGTCTGCACTATGGTGGTTATCAGCCTGGTAGGATTCCAGAATAAGCACAGAGAGGCACATGGTTTCTTGCTAGATCTGGTATTTATATACAGTATGACTATGGGTGGCTTTTTTCTCAGTTTGCTTGACTGTAACATGAGAATAACTATTCATTTGCCTACATAAAAACTTTTTCAGAGAAATGCTTTAAGAAAACACACGCACATCAAGCATTACTTTTACTAACAGACATGCTGATGGAAGTCTGGTCTGTGTTCCAGGGTCCAGGCCCATCCTTCAGATCAAATCCCAGTAGTATCAAATAAAGAGGAAAGTTGAGTGGTTGGTTTGCCAACTAGAATTGCTGTTAGAACAAATGGCTCATTTCCAAACCATGGCTGTAATGGCAGGGAAATTTTGGCACGCAGTTGCTATTCCACAGCTTGCTGTGTTGCTCTTGTTTGTAACCTTTTGTTTTAGGCTTTCCGTTGAAAATATGGATTGCATTGTGAATCTCCTTGGGTGGGAGACTGTTGTGCCAAAGCCAACAAACCTGGTGGCCAGGGAGGTTGAACAGGAGGGGCTGGCAGGTTAGATAGGAAACAGCTTCATAGCGAAGGTTCCCTTCGCTCCTTGAGAACCACCTTCATTGCTGGGAGTTCAACAGCCTGGGAAAGCGGCAGCTGATCCCAGTGAGAATCAAGAGTTTTTACTACGTAGTGGATTGATTTGACATTGTTTTTATTAAGCAGACTGCTTGTTCAAGCCAGCTGACATTTAAAAAAAAATATTTGCAGGCGATAAAATGAGTATCTTAGAGTTGTACCTTTCTGAAATAAAAGGCAAACTTAAGAATAATTTACATATTTTTTCATATGATTAAATAAAATAATACCACAGAGAGAGAAACAGGCTTAAGGGATGATAAAAATCATAGGAAATGAAAATCAATTCATTTGAAATAGAGTTTTTGTGTCAGATCTTACAATAAGCTATTTGCAAATGAATGAGTCCATTATGAATGAAAGCTAAAAGGATCACATCTCTTGAGTAAAATTTAAATAGCTTCATGCACTCATGTATGTGAATATTAGGCTTTTCAAACAGAAAGATATTAAAAAATTAGTTTGCTAGTATTTAAAATCTTCTTTCACTGTTTTTTTTTTCAGTAAAGACAAGGAAAATCAGTGCAGGCCAATTCTGTTTTCTTATCTAACGTTTCCACATTGACATTTGTGGTGATACAGTTTTTACTTTTCAGCTGATGTAGCAAAATGATTGTTACTTCCCAAACCACTTGTGTGATACTGAAAGTGACAACTAAGAAGCCCATGGAAGTTTGCCTTTATAAAATTTCAACCCAATTTTGAATGAATACTGCCTTCCCAGTGAGAGACCAATGTCTGAGCATCGAAGAATATCTTAAGTAATATTGGTTGTGCACATTTTTGTTACTGTGAATCCTCAAAATAACGTTAGCATCATAATTATTTTGCACTTACAAAACGCCTCCCAACTCAGGGTGTTGAATATACAATTTAAAAAACAAGCCCATTCTACTCACTAAGGGGAAGTTTCAAAGAAAGTGGCCAGCTAGGTGCCACCACAGGACTACCTGTCTTTAAAATCTTCAGCACAGGCTTGAATATTCTCAGTGTGCAGCATAAGACGAGCATTTTCAAGGACTGCTTCACCCACCTAGAAGAAAGAGACAACAGAGCTCAAGCAATGAAGAGCTTCAGCACAAGCACTACGTGTGATGCTCACGTATCTTAAGCAGATGTACAGCTTTGATTCTGAAAATAGCCCTTTATCCTAGGGCTGTTCAAGAGGCTCATTCCAAATAATTTAATCCATTAGTTTTGTACACATAAATTCTTTGCAAATAGGCTGTAATTTGTTACCAAACTGTTCATTCCTCCTAAGCATTCATCTTCTTGTAGAAACACATTTATTCTGATCATCAGCTCTTTGGAAGGGGCAAAATTCATTGCTGTGTGCAAGGTACATTCATCATTTAAGTCCCATTTATGCTTTCTAGATACAGTTTAAGTAGCACTTATGCAGTTCCTATTCTACTTCCCATATCAGCAGTCCTCTTCAGGGTCGTCCTCCTCAGTGAGGCACGGAATACTTGTTGCTCTTGCTGTCTGCGAGCCCTCGTCAGCTCCCAGAGCGTCGTTTTTCTTCTCTGATGGGATCCTGTAGGCTCTTGCCATAGATATGAGACCTGAGAAGCAGGCAGCCTTCAAAGATTATTACACTGATTGGAAAGATTGGGCAAATAAGACTGTGGTATCATTGCTCTGGGATGTATCTCTATAAAGTCCAAGAGGCACTTGAGGGCTAAGCAAACCCGAAAGACTTGTGACTCAAGAAGGTTATATAAAATGATAAAAAGGTAAAAAAAGACCACTGTCTGCCCTGGAGTCACACGTGCACTGAGCTATGGAGGTGACCAAAGACATGCTGAATTCAGCAGCAGGCTTAGTGTGATCACCTCTGCAAGTAACCCTCTGGGGCCTCCTGTCATCCCATGATCCATGCCATTGCTCTGGAAAAGCTAAACTGAACATATCTCTGATCTTTTTCAGGAGACACCCATGAAGATTTGCAGTTGAAACTAAATCACCACATGAACAAGAGCAGATTTTTAAGCCGGCAAGGAGAGTTCTTGAAGCAGAAAAATCTTTATTTAGATAATTAGGTCTACAACTAGATGGTGGCAAATCACCCAAAGCATTCTGCTCCTCCAAGGTGAAACAGACCATGCAGTGTGGAAACATCAAGGCTGCATCCAGACAAGTTATCTCAAGTACCACTAGTGGGGTTGTTGCCTTAGTATGTTCCTACCTGTTCTTTGTCTGGCTGTTGGTGACAAGGTGGAGGTGGACATGCAAGTCTGAAGCATTTCTAGGCGGTAATTAACATTTGCCATTGTGAAGAGTGGCTTTTTTTGCTCCAAATGTCTTACAAATGTTTGGACAAACAAATATGAAATATGTGAAGGCATCTGATAAGGAGAGATGGAGAGGAATAACCTGTTCATTCACTATTCATTATGGACTGAGAAGTCCATAATGGATCATGAAGTTAAAAGCACTCTATATTTTTTTCAATCTGATGAGGAACGAACAAGAGTTTAAAAAAGTGGTTTTCTTAATTCTCACCTCCTGTTAGGAACAAAAAAGCAAAGGTGGCTGTGGCTGGAAGCCTGGGATGGAGCTTGTTTTGTGCCATTGCATGGGCAGCCTATTTTTCTTTAACTGTGAGATTTCTTGGCCAATTCCAACAGATATAATAGAGGGATAGGCCATCTCAGAGACACCCAGTTCTAACACATTTCATGAAAATAGCATCTAGATAGAGGAGAGAGGTCCCTTGAGTACTGCCACTCATAAAAAGGCGCCCCAGTTTCAGCATGGGAAAATTAGAGAGTGCAGTAAAAGCACAGGAGTCAGAAATGTCACAAAAGCCACAGGAGTGGGCAGACATGGTCCCTCACAACACACCAGCCAGCCCTGCTGTACAGCACACAAGTACAGAAGGCTTTTATGTGCTTAGTTGCACACAGACCTGGCTCTTTTTTTATTGTTCAACTCCTTATTTCCTTCTCCCTAATTTTTTGCAACCCCACTTTAACAACACTAGCCTAACTCCCCAAAGCCTGGGTTGTCCATCTGTGGCAGCTGAGCAGCTGAGCAGCTGAGCAGCGCTGGGGGTTTGGGGACACACTACTCTACTGTCCTTAGGTTCCCTTACACCAGGACACCTGAGTTTCTCCAGAAACATGGAGAAACAACGTTTAGTTTTTACATAGCAGCACAGAGGTAGAAGAACTTCTTTGACACAAGCTCTGAAATTTTGGTTGTTTTATTTTTCTTCCTTTCTTTTTCTTTTCTTTTTTCCTACAAGAGGTATTTTGTTTTCCTGCCAACTCATACGTGTGTATCTTCATGGAAACTTTTATGTTTATTCCTGACTCAAATCAAGGATCAGAAATGCTGCCCCGTGATTTGCCCTGCCCTGTTGAAACAAACCCATTTCCCTCCAGCAAGTATTCCACACAGTTACAACATCTGACCTAAAGTCTGGTGAAAATTAATGTCTTTGAGGGAATTTGGAACATCCCGTGAGCAAAAGTAATATTAAATCCCCTGAGCTGCACAGTGCCACTCAGAGGCACTTTAATGGCTAAGTTTAGAGGTTGAATCTAGTGTAAAATGGCTTTTGGGTTGCAACAAAATCAGAAGCAGGGAATAGCTGCCTCTATATGAAGATGGATTGGTTTTTAAAAGTGCTTTCCAGTAGTGACTTTGTTTATAGAGGCATTTGAGGTGACTTCTTACCTGCCCCACAATGAATGTCTTTACCAGAACCCTGGTACCCATACTCCTGATGATGAAGTCAATAACCTGGCTCCTCTCTTCACAGACCAGCAGCTAATGCCAAATGCTTAGTGAGAAAGTCCAGGGCTTTCCAAAGCTGCACAAAAACCTGAACTCTGCCATGTAAGTAAAAATGGTATAAAGCCCCCCCAGACTAATGTGTGGAAGTCTTTGGGGACGAGTGTTGCAGTGGGAGTCAGCAGATATCAGCCTTTAAGCCTCCCTAGAAATCACCTGTGTACCCTTTAAATCTGACAGGGAACTTGAAGGATAAATAATGACACAATAGTTTCTATGTAGAAACCAGGTTTCCTGAAAAATTCTCTCTGACTTTCACGAGCTGCGAAAGCTCTTTCCTAGGCTCCAGAAGAAGAGATGTAAGACTTCCATCTAGTGGCTCTTTGGTTTGATTTAATTCTCTTAATAATCAACAGCTGGATGCAAGCACGGAGCACCAGTGAGACAGATTTGTAGCCACTTTGCTGACACACATACTAAAACACATGAAGCAGCAGTTTAGGAAACACCCTTCTTTGTGTCCATTAGAAATGAGAGGGCTTGCAATGCTGCAAGCACTTAGATGTTGCCTCCTCTGCTTATAAAGCAGAAGGCAATGCTGTCCTGCCTCACAGGGCTTCTAGGAGGCTTAAGTCACTGATGCTCAATGTGGCATTTATAGAGCCAAAATGGGAAGTGTTAAAAAATGCAAATATTATTGCTAGTAATAGCTCCTTTTAGTCTCATATTGTCTTCCAACACTCAGATCTGTGAACCACAGACACCTTTTGATCACAATTTTTTTCAGCTGTTGAATTTACACTGAATATTTGTGGTATTAAACATCTTAACTACAAGGCAGCAACAATTCTCTTTGATTTCGTTGTGATTTTGTGGATGTGAAAATGCAATGTTAATTTTTAGGAAAAAAGTCTCATCAAAATCTTCATCAACATACTGGCCCATTTTGCTGGGCTACAACTGGCATCAAGGAAAACCAGCTGCTTCAAGGGAGTTTGCAGACTCCAGACTTGATAAAGTGTGATGTAATATAGACACTTACAGGGAGAATTTATCCCTTATCCCTGATGACTGGCAACTTTTGATTTTTAATAGAGATTTGGCCAGGTTTGGCATTGCAAGATTTACTATGCCTTTCAAATTCTTAGCTGTGCTTTATATGTAGCTTTGTATAGTTTTGCTATTCTTACAAGTGCCTAAATCCCTTCTGACTGCTGCTAAATTCATGGCCTCAGGTGTGGCCTACGATAATGAATCTCATGGTTTAATTATTCATGTAATGGAAACTTCTCTGGCTTTTAAATTCACTCCAGTTAAAGCAAATTATGCCTCCATGGAGAAAGATTAGAAGATGCTGATCTAGTCTTTCCTTCCACACACACAAGGAAATAGTTGATATCAAACCATTGCCTCCAACACACTTTTAATTCACAGCTAAAATCAGACTAGAAGCATGCAGCCCACTGCCAAGCACTAAACTGGTAATGCTTTCGGTCATGCTTTCCTTGTTGAACCCTTTCTCAGAGCCTGAAGGAGGAAAACTCAAAGGTAGCAACAGCAGCATTTGTGGCATTGCCTTGGGAAAGGTAGTACCTGGTGAAAGGCTGAGAAGATTGATGGGTCCTTTGCTGATTCCTGCTGCATCCGGGAAACTCGACTTCATTTATACATGGGATATTTTATAAGTACACAGGACTGCATCAAAGAATGCCTGGTTCTCAAAGCAGGAGATACCTCCTAAAGAAATGATCTGTAAAACTGTGATGCTGTCTGAGCACAAGGAGAAAATCTCACACCCCCTCACAGCTGCATGAGAAGGGAGACCAAGTTTATGTTGTTGGAGGTGGCTGAGGGAACATAATTAAAACTAATTTATTGCCATCCTCTGTACAGCAGTTGATCAAGCTTTGTGACATTTTGTGGGAGTCTGTTGTACCCTTAGGTGAGCAGCAGAGTGCTATTACACCCATTTTCAGACAGGGATCACGCACTGTGTTGTGTTCAAGTGTGTTACAAGTAACATTTAGCAGCTCTCCTGGCCCCACAGGGAATAAATTTCTGGGTGCAAGTCCAAGTGTGGCAATTCCTTAGCCTGTTAGACCTGTATATTCTCCAGGCCTAATGTTAGCACTGAGTAAATGATGACAGTAAGGCCAAGTGCAAATTAAAATAGCTCTATAGAAAAACTCTGGAGGTCTCTCAAATGCTCTCAGCCATGCAGAGGATGTCATCTATCACAGCAGTGATAGAATCGGTCCAGGACATTGATTCCTTCTGCTTTTGTCTTTACTCCTGTGCTATGCCATCTCATAGACAAAATAAATCCCTGTCTCCCACATAGCTGTAACTGAACAGTCATGGAGGCTGAGCTACCCTCTTCTCTTGGTAAATTCTTTCAAGCATCCACTTTTCCCAGGTGCTGCCCTGTTCTGTGGGAAGGAATTGCCATTGCAAACCACCTCCTGTTCTGCAGAAGAGACACATTTGGTTAGAGATAGAATTTTCCACAAGAGGACCAGGATGAAGCCCAGAGGAGAGGAGCATGTGCTGGGTACAATTCGTATTTCTGTCATGGATTTGTATTTCTGTCATGTAATTGTGTTTCTGTCACATGAATTCCTCTTGGCAAGGATTTCTCATTTCCCTCTTTTCCTCCCAATTAGTGTGTGTCCACCTGCTCTGCTAAAAGCCAGCTGCCCAGGCGGATAATTAATGCTGTGAGCTGGAGAGTGGCCTCCCATCATTCAGCTGCCACCAGTGATCCTCTGCTGCAGCCACAGCTCTGGCAAGTGCAAGGAAACATGAGTGCTTTTTCCCCTGAACACTCATACCCTCTGACTCACTTGTTGACACAGTTTTTTCCCTTAGGTCTGTGTTTGGGAGATATGCTGGCACCCAGTTATTGCTGGGAAGACAACTACCCAAAATTTGGGATGCTGGAGTACATCCCAGGAAGGATGGGAGGGAAACAGGATCTTGGGTCCCCTGGGATCCCTTCTGCACCACTCTGGACATGGGCCTGTCACATTTCTGATTTTGGGGCCAGGAGAGTAATTTTCTTTAGCAAGGCAAGAGGAAGGGGCTCCTGTCTAGACCCCCTCCCAATTGTGTATTTTTCTTTGCTGCTTCTTGTTCAAAAACTGTTCCCATTGTGAGTGCTTGAGTTAAGCCAGGTGGCTGCTCAAGTGGTTTTCCACCCCAAAACCTTCACAGCTGCTTCATATGAATGGCACCGTGGGGTTTTATGGCTACCAGGTGTCCCTCCCAGCTGAGCTTATGGGGCTGGCCAAGAATCAAAATGAAAGCTCAGATTTTACAGGAGGCTAAAAATAGGGCGTGTCTCTCTTAAAGAAATTAAGGTGAATGTGGACATCTATAGAAAACCTAATTATATTTACAAAAATTTACATCTAGAAATGTATCCACCAGGTATCTTTCATTTCTGTTACACCTTGCTCTTAAAGGCCTTTTGGTTTTCTAGCTGTGTCGTGGCAGGAGGGTTCTGACTTGGTGTGATTTCACCTGTTTCCACAGCAGCTGATTTTGACATTATTTTAATAAATGTGACAGTTTTGATGGTGATGTTGTCATAATTTTGCCAATTAGTTCCAGGATGAATGAGTTAATTGGTATTTGGGCTGAATGAGATCCTACTTTCTTTTTTGGTTAGATGCTTAGTGAAAAATAGATGCTTACTAAAAAACCCAAAGGAATCCATTAATCAGAATTGTACATAACAGCTTGGATCATATCTGGAAAAAACAAAAGCTGCTAAGTGATGCCTCTTTGAAGCAATTTGGAAAACTTTATGTGTACTGTAATGTGTTTTGATGGCTAAATAGATATGGATTATGCTAATCTTTTTCTCTGATTTTCTATGTTACTCACAAATGCTATTACTACCTAGCTTTATTTTTCTGTTTTTTTTTTCTACAGGAAGAGCCCAATATTAAAGCTATATTTCATTATGAGATGCTCTTATTTACTCATAAAAAAGAGAGGGAGAGGCAAGGTGCAAGGATGACTATAAAGGAAGGCAATTTGGATGAAAAATTATTACTTGGGCAGGTTCATCTGCACTGCAATGTGCAGATGGGGGTTTATGTAAAGAAAAATTGAATAATCCTTCGTAAAGTACTGCCATCCTCCATTTTTGGTCTTAACCATAAGCCCCAGTAGATTTTATGGGTGAGGTCTACAACTGCAAAAAGGGACACTCATCTGGAAAACATGGGATGGTGGCTGTAAAGCTTTAATTTCCTGTCCCACACTAAAGTCCACATCTGCCTCAATATGAGGTTTGAGGGGATGGTTTTACATAAGCACCTCCTATTCACAGCACCCCCTTTCCTTCAGCAGCTAATGCCTTCAGGAAGCAACTATGTCATTTACCAATACAACAAGGTAGCAACTTTAAAAGTTGGTGCTTAACTGGGTGTTTCTGGCATGATCTTTGCACAACAGCTTATGCCCCCCACATTCAGAGTTCAAATGATGTTTGTAGCATTCCGTATGAAGACCTGCCCTAATAATGCAGAGTAAAACTGGACAGGCCAAGGTAAAACACACAATTGCCCCGGGGAACTTAAAGTTGGCTTTCAGGCTTTCTGAAGACCCACGGATGGCATTTTCTGTGCCTACACAAGTGATGCTGGGAGGAGGTGTGCAAGATGCCAGACTCCAGCTCTTTGGAGTCCTGACCGCTCCCACTGGCTGGGAGCTGAGAAGCCAGGACTTGTGTGGTGCACTGAGACCTCAGCAGACAGAGTCCCGTGTTCTCTGCAAGCAGGACATCAGTCTGAAAAGCTTTACTGCTCTTACTGGTCAGCAAAAGGAACTGTTGCTTGTCCATGAAGTCAATACAGAGACCCTTTTGCACCTTCACAATAAACATTTGTGCCATATGGAGAAGGTGGGAGTAAGGGATGGTGGGGTGATGACAAAGGGAAGGAAAGAAGTCATTCATTTGTAGGCGTGTAATTATTATTTTTAAATAAATAGAGCTTTTGAAAATGTGATTAAGCAAACAAGGGAATAAAGTAAAAATTGGAATTGCTAATTAAAAAAAAAAAAGTGCTTGTAAATGATACCATGTTGAGGGATAACCTAATTCAGTCCTAGCAGTTTTCTTTTAATAATTCTGATACTTAGAGTAATAATCACAGAGTAAAAAAAAAAAAGGGACCCCTCCCCCCCCCATTCTAATCAGCCCAGACTATGGCGCCTTGGGGTGCATTTCAATCGCTCCCATGCGCAGCATGCCTGAGGCAATTCTCCTGCTTAATAGGCATTTTCCACAACACACTGTGAAATGATAATGTTAATTATCATGAAGATAGATTTAAACCCCTCTGTCTAGGGCTCCGCGCCTTGAAATCAGGGGACATTCAGCAGCAGCATCAACCCTCGCCGCTGAGGGTTGCTAATGACTCGTGAAGCGCTCTCTCCCCGTTGCCCCACGGCTGCCGACAGCGCTCCCGCACTCACCTGATGGTAAATCGCCTCCCAGTTCTCCCGCAGCGCTCCCCAGCTGCCCACGCTGGCCGCCTTCTTGTCCAGGTACACTCTGATGTGCTCCTCCAGCTCCTGGTTGACCTGCTCGAGAGCTCGCACCTTCTCGATGTACTCCACCAAGCAGCCGTTCAGGCTTTCGTAGGAGAGACCCCTGCCCTTATCCAAGCCCGGGGCCAGGGGCACGGCAGCGGCGGAGCTGCGCAGGCCCTGGAGGAAGACGCTGCTGATGCCCAGGGCTCTACGGGACACTCGGGTGCCCAGGCTGCTCACGCCGCCGGTGGGGACGGTGCCCACGTAGACGCCCGGAGGTCTCGACAGGCTCCCTCCACCTCCGACGCTCACCCGGCGGCCGGGCGGCCCCGAGCTCTCGGCCGTGGAGGAAGAGGGCTGCTGCCCCAGGAAGGACGACCGGCGCCTCGGCAAGGGCATGTTGTCGCTCCAGCCTGCCGAGCACCGCCGCTCAGCCCGGCCGCCTCGCCCCGCACTGGCGGGAGGGATGTGCCGAGCCCAGCAGGTTGGGGCTCGCGCGGAATTTCGGCTTTGTGCGACGGCTTTCTGGAAGGGGGGCTTTGTGCTGCCTGGGAGCTCCCGTCACATTGTCCGGGCGGCTGCTGGGTCAGCAATCCCATTTCAGGGGAAATCTCCCTGCTGCTGCTGCTGCAAATGTAGCAGATGAAAAGCACAATGGTGTTTACGGGGACAGCGGGACGGGGATTCAGTACAACGTACGTGTTAAAATACCAGCAGTGTTTTCTGCGCTGACACCCAGATGATTTCCTACTCTTACAGCCACAGGTATCCACATATATATTACAAATGCATGTGCTGCTCACACCAGTGCTCGCTCTAGACAGAGTCTACCACAGCAAGACGTTACCTAAATTTAGCAAACCCCAAGTCTCTGAAGAGCCAACAAGGCCACGATTAAGCAGAGCCAAGCCAGCGTTTTTGCTGCTGCACAGCATCGAATGCTCCCTTGGCCCTGCTGCAGCTTCTGGATTTCTCTGCGCTTTGACTTCACCAACCATCCAAGGCACGCGGAGCCAATCCAGCAGATTTTAACTAGGGACAAGCACCCTCATGTCTACCCCCTGCTGAGTTTAACCTCACATAATCAATTCCACTTTGCCTGTTCAACAAGGGCCAGTTTCACTTCTTTGACTGCATAACTTGATGACAAAGTGAGGCGACTATGAAATGAAAAGACAATCCTGGAGACTTACTGTAGGGGATGAGTGACATTTCCCCTTCTCTTCTTTTTATGTCACTGCTCTTTTGCAACTAGTGATCAAGTGGGTAGTTTATAGGTACATCAGAAGGATACGTTTGTGGTACAGTGACAATACAATGTTAGGTCTGGCCTTTTCTACCTACACACAGGGATGCTTCACAGCCAGGAGGCCATTCCAGTGTAGGATTACCGTGTGAGCATCTTTGTAAGGAATGATTGTAATGTGCTGATGTTGGGCATTGCCCTAATGCAGTGTAGGTTTGTACAGGGGCAGTGGTGAGTTTTTGGCGAGACGGGATACAATCAGAAATCCCTGTCTTCCACTGATGCCTAATCCTGGCTCGCTGGGTTGGTGGCTGGAGTTTGTTTCACTTTTTAAGTTTGAGAATTGCAAGAGTGTCTACAGTCAGGTCACCATTTCCAGGTTGTGCGAAGACTGGGAATAGCACAGCAACTCTCAGCTTTGCATACTTTTGGCTAGTTTAAGTATTCTGTCTTTAGATTACCAAGCAAACTGCACTGGCTAAATAAGAATCCTCCAGTATTTCTTACACAGTATTTACACGTGTCAAATTAGAAAGTCTGCCTTGTAAAAGTAATAACCACATACAGAAAACAAATATATGGACTTTTTTTGCAAAGAACTGAATTTAGTTCTCTGTAACCTTGTTCTCTCTTTCCATCTCCCTCTTGAAATAGAAATGAAGATCCTTGTGGGATTGTTTTTGCTCTTTGTAAGACACTCAGGAAGTTTTTACTCTCCTATCAACCAGGGAGTTCCAGAAGGCCATTTACTAATTGATCATGAGGATCACTGATATCATTGCACATTGCATAGTGTTTATTCCACAGTGGAAATATATATTCCCAAAGTGCCCATCCACGTCCATACACAGCCATGTCTTCCTGCCTGCCCTGGTCACCTCATAGGGAAGCCTTGTATTGCTCTCTGATGCGGAGCAGCAAATCAAATATCCAGGAGAGCCCCTACAACATTACAATTTTCTAATTTTAGGATGTCTGTAGTCCACATTCAGGTTTGTGCCTTGGCACAGCTGAAATGTGTGTGTGGAACAGAGAGAAAGGAGGGGCAACATTGGCTCTATGGCCCCCTGACCCACGTCCTGGTCTGATTCCAACCATCATTTAGTAAAGTTGTCATGTTGCTCTAACAGTCTCCACTGAGACATTTGCAGCTGGTGGGAACAGCTGAACCAGTTGTGCCACCTCTATAATTCCCTCTTCTGAGACCAGCTGTGGCTCACCTGGAACAAGGCATATGGTTAGTGCAGACTAACCCTGTCCTGCTCAAACTTCCCTTTCATGCAACCAAATGATAAACCTGAGCAGCAGGGTGTAAACTCCCTATTGCCTCACAGCCTGCTCCTGATGAAGTGAGGTGTGAAGGCAGAGAATAATCTACCAGGACTGATGGCCAGAGATGGGGAGAAGGAGGATCAGACTTCAAAGGATGGAAGCCATTTCACTTTCTGAATGATACAAAAATACAGTTTGAGAAGCAAAACTGAAAACTGGTCTCATGATAACATTCTGGGTTACTCAAACAGAGAGCATGGGTTTGGGCAAAGTCATTCCATGTTCCGTATTAGCCTCACCTTGTAACAACCTATTTTTAATCCATCATTTAAGGTTCATTCACCCTTATTATTCCCCTAACATTACTAGAGCCTACATTCTAGCACTTAACTGGGTAGAACAGAAATGTCATTTTGCTCCGAAACACTGTGTTTTTCCTTCCTAAGTGGGGAAGGAAAGTCTCAGAGAGGAGAAAGTATGAGGAAACTTGATTCAGTGGCACTAGCAATCTAAGCACATGATAAATAAAACAGTGGTAAAGTAGAAATGTGGTCAAAGTCACAGCATTCAATTGGTGGGAGTCCCTAGTCACCAGATTTCAAGACTTCTGATAAATTCAAAGGTATTTTCTGTCCCTTTGAAGGGGACGTTCTACATGCTTTCTTTTGAAGCTGCTTGATCTGCAGGAAACAATTTTAGACTTACTGAAGTGGAGCAGCCATGAGTCCAACATTCATACAGGAAATGAGTTAAAACATTCATACAGGAAAAAAGGGTCATTCTTGTCTTTGCTCATATAAAAGAGTTCTGGGGCTTAAACTGGAAGGGGGACAATGAAGGTCTCATTCCAGTCAGTGCTCAGGCAGTACTGGAGTCATGCAAAGGATACAAGACTGGCACACAAGCCATATGGATTGCTTCTGGCAACTGAGCTGGTCCTGCCTGGTTTGTGTTCTAGTGACTGAAGTAATTTTACAGTAGGAGAAGGGACAGTCACTGATCAGGAATGTTTATGCTCAGGCTGAGCAATGCCATTTAGGATGCAGGATGCTGTACCCAACATATGCTGCCTGCACCAAAAGCAACCTTACCCAGTATTTTTCCAGGCCAAGTATATTTAGCAGCCGTTTGTAAATGACAGTGAAGCAAAGAGTCCATCTGACAGGTGTTTTGCTTAGAAATACCTTTATTTTATAAAGCCACAGTTTGTTCTGTAAAGTTTTACCACACTTATAAAAAAGGGACTGACAATTCTGAGGGAGAAAAGAAAAGCTGAAAACATTTCTTTTAATTCAGGGTTACACAAAGGTTATATTTATAATATATATATATTTATTTATAATTTGGAGACAGTAGAGATGAAACTGCAATATGCGGGAAGCTGTTTCGGGTCATATTTCAGAGACTTGCTCATGTCCCACAAATAGAGTTTCTTGACAGAAAGGGTTCACGAGGACCATCCCACTGTCGCGGTAGTCGCCGTTGGCAGGGGAGCGCGGCTCTGAGAGGTGATCCTGGGGGAAAAACAGAGAACCAGACTGAGCACTTCATAGCCCTCGCCCTCCACGAGCACACAGGACACTCCACCCAATCTCCCAAAGGTGCCTGAATTTTGTGGGCTCCGAGTCTGAAGGGATAAGTTTGGTGAGCTGGTTTTACCCTCCTTCAGGCAAGAGGAGCTGTGAGTGAAAAGTTCCTCTGATAGTCAGGCTGATTCTTTCTCAGTCTGGGGACCCAGAAGTCAGATGCACCAAACTTCCAGTCCCTTAGCTGACTTTGAGCTTTCACTTTTCTTTTTTTTTTTTCACTCATTGAAAGAGTTTCCTGTCTCTCAGCATGGCTCTACTCCTCGAAGATTTCAGCTTCTTTTTAAGGTCAGAGAGCCACTTATATGGTTCTAAGCCACCTGAGCAGGCCCCAGTTCAGTCATGTTCTGATCAGGTTTAAATGACTCAGATGACAGCTTTTTGGAGACCATTCTGTATATGAACAGGTCTATCATTTGATTCTGACTAAGTCAGAAGTCTAGACCAGGTCCTGCCTTAGCCTGAGCAACATGACTGCCAGCAAAGTGGGGTTAATGAAGTGACTGTGAGTGTTTGTCTAATCACAGCTCACATGTTCCTTTCTGAACTTTTTTTTTAATCAGATGAGTTAGTCAGCTAGCTGATCCAAAAATCACCTCAGCATACCCAAACTCTCCACTATTTCTAGGTTTGAACTAAACTGAATTATTCTTCTCTATCCTTGAGACGAGGGATTACATTTCTGTAAGTTTGATCACCTGCCCATACGTGACTAATCCCACTGAACCAATCAAATCCCTTAAGTAAAGGCTGGTGAGTATATACCACCACTACATACTCATATATACTGATATTCTGATTGCTTATACTGGAAACACTCACTCCCTGAACTGGCATTTGAGAATTTCTTTGTGTTAACTCCCACTATGCCCCACTCTGATGCTGTGTGGGACATGTACAAGAGATTGACTGTCAGTCACAAGCCAGCCCAGAGGGCTCTCCTCAAGCAGCTGTGGTATGGTTAGACATTGGCCATAGACTCACAAGGAAGAGAAACCCAGGAACAAACCCCTAGAGGTGGTTAACACCCGTCACCACACAGAAATATGGAACATATCCCCAGTGGCTGGGAATAGGATGGCAATCCAGTTTGGCTGATGTATTTCTCTCATTTCATACATGGGTAGGAGTGAGTCCTTCTCAAAAAGCTGTTTCCCCAAATATGCACAGGGATTTCAAGGCTTTATTAATAAGACTTCCTCTCCCCTCCTCCCAGGCTTCAGTTACAGATTTTAGACACCAGTTCTGTAAGCGAGGTACCTCTGAAGTCTCCAGGGACTGGATCTCTCTTGGTAACTCAACAGCATGCCTGTTGAAGTAATCCATGGTAATAGCATTATTCCAATAGCTCAGGTTGTTTTCTGGGTTAGATGTCTTTTTCTTCCTCCTCATGCAGCAGACTGTCAGCAGAACTGCTGTCAATAGAAACATGTCAAAAATTTGGTTATTTCCTTTCAGTAAGGACTCACCAGTACCATGGATTTGTGTTTTATGTCACTTAAGGAGTGGGTTGGTGACCTGCATTCATATGCTTCACTCTCAAGTCAGTCACTCTCTCCTAACAAACCCCACATAATTAAGTCAGAACCTGGGCCAAGCAGATGAGGCTTTGGACTTTGCAGAACATACAGTTTTTACTTTCTTTTTGATGTGAGTTTACAATATTCAAGATGTGACTCCTGCTTAATGAAAAGCTTTGGTGTTGTAACTGATGGCATTTTAATGCCTAAGCAGGGATTTACAGACCTTTTAGGAGAGAGGGTATTCCTCAGGGATTGAGAAGGACATCTCTGTGCAGGTATCTTCTGTGTTCAGATGTGTTCAGAGGCTGCAGCAATGAGCACATTGCAAGTGGGCAGTGAGAGACACCTGTCCTAGCTCAAATAGCAAATTCACGTGTCTTCAATACCCAAAGCTTCCATCCTGAAGTGCCACTGATCCCTGCTTCTGTTGCCTGCCACTCATAACTTGGACTTTGGGTACTTTGTGACTATACTCCAACATATCAGCAATCAGTAAGGGGAACAGATGGGCTCCTGAGCAGGATGGAGCAGTGGTCAGGTGGCATGAACATCCCCCTCCAGCACCTGTCCCATGCAGCTTACACTTCCAGGATAGCATTAACTCCAGAACTAAACTCTTCCTGCCTGTCTCCACGAGGATGGATAAGCATAACCTGTTCCCAACACTTGCCTGGGCACTGGGAGGTGTCTGAGGTTGGCTTTTTTTCTTACCTGCAGAGCACACTTCAAGTTCTGCAATCTGAAATATTTGAACTTAAAGCAGAGCAGTTTGGCAGGACGAAGCGACCAGCATGGCAAACTAGCTGCTGTGATTGTCTGTCTGGTCTCAAGGCCACAGGCACTCCTGGACCCCAGAAATGTCAGGGTAATGCTCTCCCAGCAGGCAGCCAAACGCAAAGCTGGCTAAGCGTTATTTTCTGGAATTGCTTTGATTTAGTCATCTCTGCTGCAATGCAGATGGGTAATCTTGGCAATTAAACGAGGGCCAGGCAAACCACTGTAACAGACTTACTGCTCCCCCTGGTCATTGCTCAGGCAGAAGCTGAGGAGTGTACAAGGGTTTGCTCATAGTAATGTATAAGCTCTGTCTGTGTCTCTTACACCTGTGGAATCAATTCACCAGTTGCCCTTGTAATCTACCTGATTTACACAGACAGACAGGTAACTGCACATGCACTTACTTTGATTTGTACCTGTGAAATAGGGAATGCCCTACTGTAAATTCACTCCATCATTTCTAAACCCCTCATGGTAGAAAAGAAGAGGGGAAATATTCACGAAGCAGAAAAATATATTATTTTCTCAGCTACAGGTAAAATTATGTATTAGAATTGTAGCCCAGAGGAAAGAAAAGATTGCAGAGAGGTCACAGCTGCTATGTATATTTTGACAAACATTGCAGCTGCCCATGTGCCATGGGTCTAATTTCTTATCCCATCTACTCACACAAAATAGCAATACAAAAATCCAAGGCTAGAGCTCTATTTGAAACAAAAGAATAAGCTACTAAGAAAAAAAAATTAATGGGTTTTGGTTCAGGCAGTTTATGTCTCATTCAAAGGGAAAGGTGGGCTTTTCCTGTAAGTCTTCTGAAAATGATGGAAAAATCTCCTGCATTGTTCCCGGATGTTTCAGAAAAGCAGGTCCTAATCAAACTTACTCTTATCTTTGACTCATATTGCTCTAGTGTTTGTGGCACCAACAGCTTCATTTGCTGACAGCCCAAATCCTGCTGCTGTGCCTGTAGGCAGGTGCCCCATGGGCCACCAGAACTGCTCTCCCTGCCCAGGGAAATGCTTGTCCTCCTGAAGGGCTGCATCTATTATCCCTACTTCTCTCCTGCCCTCTCCATCTCCCAGTCCAGCTTGCAGGCTTGGTAAGATTAGAAAGTGAATCAGGACCTGCACTTAGTCCTCACCACAGCTGGGGAGAGCCAGTAGCCCTTGGAGCTTTTCAGTACTGCAGCAACAAGTGCTCCTGAAGGCACAGAGCATTTCTAAAGGAGTCTGAGGATATGAGAGCCCCAGTAAAGTCAACTCTGCAACTATTTTGAAAGCCTGAGGTTTTACAGATTATAAAATGTTGTGACTGCTGACAGAGAAGTACCAAATTTGGGGTTTAAGGGCTGGAAAGCCAGTGACACTGAGCTGAGAAGTTCTCAGCTTCTTACAGCAAAAAATGGCCTTGCCATGTGCATATGTGGTTTTATACAGCAGTAACATTCCCTCCCTTAATTGCACTCTCAGCCTCCAACCTTAATACACACACAAGCATATAAATGAAAGAACATGGAAAATGGGTTCCTGAGTTTCCTCAAATACGTATTTTAGCAGAAGGATGTCTGCCTAAGCTACCAATTCAAAGCAGAGGCAAAGCATTTAAGAAGGAGACAGAGGGTAACAGGGCTGGAATGTGTGTGATACGTGTTAGGAAATACCAGCGGTCTCTGCAATTTTGTGGACACTGGAAATTCAGAGAGATCAGAAGCATTTCTAACCTGTATCCTTTCACCTGCTGCTAGTCTGGAGAGAGAAAAGTCAACTCACATGTTCAGGAGCTGAGCTGCTGAGGAGCTCCAGCTCTGATGTTGGCCTCTCTCTGGCCATAAGACAAAGTCCATCTGCATTATCTGTCCTCCCACCCATGAAACAGGACATAATACATCCCAGAAACAAGAGAGACAAGATTGTCACAGATGTACAGGTTTCTAGACTACTGAGAACATCACCTACTGTCACCTGCATAACACCTGCACACCAGGAGACTTTCACCTGTCACCTTAACCATAAGCTGTATTTAAGGTACAGCACATCTCACAGGAAAATACTCAACTTCATTTAAGGACACAGAAGGACTGGATATCCATCCCATTCCCACAAAGTTTGTTTCAATGTTTAATTTCCATTGTGGGGACAAGTTTACATTGTTGTATAAATCTTCACCTTCAACCATCACTTCCGTAATCTCCTTTTGCCTTTTTGATTAAAAGTTTTCACTGTGCTATCAGAAATGTCCCCTATATATGTGGGCTTCAGCCTCTTCTAGTTCTACAAATGGAATTGTGTTGCATTTCTCAGCTCTTATGTCACTCACATGGCTCCTTCCCAATCTTCCAATTTTATTTTTTTTTTTAAACATAAACCACTAGGTTTATACATCATATTAAATACCAGCTTCATTAATGCAGTGTAAAGCAGATCACAAGTACTCCCTACAGTTCTCTGACAGTCTTTTCCTTCAACTCACTTACAAATTTTACCAATCTTACACAGCTGCATGCCCCCTTTCCCCACTCTCCAGCTCCCACGTAAAACATGATGTTAACAGACCTAAAATTGTAAGCAGTACTCAGGGTGAAGGATGTTCATTTACTTCTCCCTATGCCTGCAGATAATAAAGTAAGTTTCCACAGAACCCTTGCCTCAATTACTAAAATAGTGCTTTTTCCATATTTTTTTCAATTTCCCTCATTTACTATATAGGTGTATATATGTAATACAGGTATCACAATGGTTACGGACTACAGCTGCTGACATCTGGAGACAGGAGGCTCTTCTCCAGCTCACCTGAGTTCACACCTAGGGATTAGACTCAGGGCTTGGGATCTCTCTTGCTTCAAAGCAGGAAGGAAACATTTCTGTGTTTTGCAATGGAGAAAGTGGGTGAGATAATTTTAGAAAGTGTCCCAGTGCATGAAATGTGAGTTAAGTGGGGTTAGGTCCAAGACAATTCTTCATATATTCTTTGAGTTCTGCTGATGCCTGTGTTCAGAGGCTCAGCCTCCCTCTCGTGTTTCCCCCTGTCAGCAGAACTGACTGAATAAATTGACTTCTGCACATCTGATTTGCAAGTTTCTGTTCTTCCACCTTTCATTGTGTCATTCTGTAATTACAGAGACATAAGTACCAGGAGCCCAAGGATTGGGAAGGTGGGTTTTAAAATGAGTTCGTATTGTGTCTTGTTCTGCATTGCACAGATAGGTACTTACACATGTACAACAGCATGTGCCCAAAAATGTTCAAGGCTGCCTGAAGGACACTGCAAAAACAACTTAAACTGTGACATGCAGAAAATACTGACATCGCTCTTATATATGATTTTGCTTTTCTGGGAAGGCAATGATACAGAATCCTTCATTTTTGCATCACTCCTATGGTGTTAGCAACATTACTCTCATTATTTATATCATGAAACTGAGGTGCCAAAAGGTGAAATTATTTCCTCAGGTTCATGCAGCAGACATGGCTCATGTATTTCTATTCAAAGCATTACTTTTTTGGACAGCACTTCAAGGGATTTCAGTGGGACTCAGAAATCTGTAAGGATGAAGAGGCTAAATCCTATCTCTTATCACACAAGCTCCTGAGGCCTGGGTCTTCAGGCTAGTGCTGCAGCCACTGAGCTTTGCCACCAGCATGGCTGGAGGGCCCTGCCAGTACTCAGTGGGGCTCTGATGCAAGGGCATGGTGATGATGAACAAACCCTCTGCTGCTTCATGCTCTTCAGTGCAAATCCCAAATAGGGATGGGGCAGCAAGGAGCTCCAGCATGGTCTTTCCGCTGTTAGATATGCAGCACCCCAAGCACTTCTTCCAGTGGGGATGAGGAGCCAAGGACACCTGCGGTCACTTTCTAGCAGGTCACTTCCCCTGCTGTGGAAGCTAAAATGCCCATAGGTTTTAATTTAGCAGGTGCCTGTCACTAAAAGGTGTGACAGCAAGCAGTGTGTATGCAGGGCCCTACTGCATCACGTGTCAGAGAGGGACAGAGGTATCTTTGCAGCATCGCGATGTGTTTCCTCTTCCCAGGATTTTGAGTAGCACAAGCTGTGCACAGAAGCCCTCCAAGAAAGCTCTTCCAGCCCCTTGCTACTCCTCGCACAGAGGAGGGATGATGAGGAAAGGCACAAGGGCTCCTGGCAGAGGAGAGATGTGCTGGTTACTGCGCAGCTCTGCGAGGGCTCTGGAAAAGCATCCCGGAGGTCAGCAAGCTGGCTTGGCTCAGGGGCACTCCTCATTAGCAGGAGGAGGGAGCTGAGTTAATTAGATTCCTGCAGCTCTGCAGCCGTGCACAGGCTCCATGTTGCCTCTCCTCACCTCCCTCCTTGTCTTTCTGGGGTGCATTGCTAAGTTCCCTGCATCAAGGCTTCCTCCGTGCCCGGTGCTGGGCCTTAGACTTTCTCACAGCTCAGGGCTTGCTGGTCTCCTTCTGTGGCTCTGGCCAGCAGTCCTGAAGGTGCCTGCCCGAGCACAGAACCACCCGCCTGCAGCTCCGAGCAGTAACCTCCCATGACAGGAGTCCTCAATGACTTTCTCCGTGGCTTGTTCCTTATTAAGGCAGCTCAGATATTGAAGGGTTAAGTCTCCGTATCAGAGATACCTACATCTTTCAGCATCCCGAGGCAGGAGCATAACAGTGTTTTCTCAATCCCTGCCCACAACAGTTGTGAGAGCCTCTCCCTGAAAACTTCTCCCTCTGAAGATGAACTGAAACCCACACAGCTGTGTACTCTTCATCCCTCTCCCGGCGTCCGCCCCCTCTGGATCAGAAGTGAGGAGCACATGCCAGCGCGGGGCCTCCTGTCCCAGCTGCAGCGCTTGTGCCCGGGAGGTGGCGACAGTCCCCTGCGCACACCCCGCACTGCACGGCCCTTCCCGCACACCTGGCAGCGCCCGCACACCGGTGCCTGAACACACACAAGGTGCCTGAGGGTCAGGCAGTAAAGCGTCCCTCTGTGTGCAGCACAGAGAGCCATGTGGGTAAAAGTGCTTTGGGCTGTCACGACTTATTTATCTTCCTCTACAGGAACAGCCTATGCACCAGCACTTCTCATGGCATGGGTTAAACAGCATTACTTTTGGATGACATCAATTTCCTAGGCAGTACAGCCAGATTAAAAAAAAAAAAAAATCCTGTTTAAACGACTGCCTACCATTCATCTCAATTTTGAAATACACCTGAGGATCTCCAGATTTTAAAAGGAGAGTCCCACTGAAGACCATCTTCAGGAATCTGGTCTTGAAAGCAGGACTGAAATATTTGAGTTGTTTAAATACTCAGTTGTATCAGAGCTGGTATAGAAAATTTTCTAAATAACATTTGACTTTTTAAGGAATGTAGCTTATGAATACAAGAAACAGAATAGGCAGTCACATGAACATGTACCATTATGCCACATAAGAAGTGTTAACACCACTACTTAATGAATAATGAGTCAGAAGTCCTGCTATCAGCCTCTCATTATTATTATTGATATTTACAATCATTACTTATTACCTCATATATGGCACTCTGCAGGCACAGACCAGTTTACACACTGGTTATGCCCCCCATGCTTGTGTTGTATGGTATTAGACTTTGTATTTGGATGCTTTCTATCCAGCTCAGCTTTCTGAATATTGGCCCAAAACACAATGCTTGGAAAAATTAATTTGATCCTCAATTTCTACTGATTGTCAGACAAGGCATAGTTCATCAAATCATTAAATATCATTGCTTCTCCACATGGGTTTGCTATATCCCAGTTTCTCCTCTCCATTTTTCACAGAAGCATGCATGCACATTTCTGCTTTGGTTTCTTTTTGATTGCTCATTTTTAGCCTTAAGCTTTGTTTCTGCTCATGGTTTTAATCATGTTGGCAGTAGAAGAACTGATGGTCCCAGAGGTGTGAGTCTGACAGATATGCTGACCCAATCCAATGATTTGCAGCTGCTGAAAGGATTAGTGCAGACCCCTTTCCAGGTTTGCATTCCTGCAGCCTCATCCTCTCCAGGTCTTGTGCTCATCCAATCCTGTGGGGAGCTGATTCAGCTCACTGGGTGGATAGAAACTACCAAAGGGTAAAGTGAGTATTTTTTGGCCACTTTAGCAATCTGAAGACATTTTGGGGGGGTGTCGGGTCAGGCCTGGGCAGAAGGAGAAGAGCAGGATCAGGTTCTTACAGGAGTAAGCTATGTGTGAGACTGACTCAGACAGCTCATCTGGCCTTGTTCTCAGTACAGCTCATAGCTGTAAATAACAGAATTACTTACCCAATATTGTTGGCTGCTAACCTTTTATGGTTCATCAGGCAGCAAAGGCAAGAGATACTTGGTTTTGTTTCACTCCAGACACAACAGAATAATCACACCTTGCAACAGTGAAACCCCAGAGAGTATGTTGTCCCACCTTGGGGATACAACCCAGCTAAGCATGGGACACCCTGGCACCACTCACAAGCTTTCCCATAATTTCTCATGTGTTTTTTGTAACCGAGTCAAATGACAAGACTCTGAGCAAGCTCTGGGAACCCAACCTGCCCTGGTCATGTAGGTGGCTGACTCCTGGTGTCTGAAGGCCAGGGTTTCAAACTTCCTGTTCCCTCAGCAGCTGCAAAATTGGAATTAAAACCATCACTTTGGTTATCAAACTTCTAAATGTAACAGTTCATGAGCTGCCTGCAATAAAGTATTTTATTGCACTGGAAAACTGGTGTTTTCTAAAGTATTAGTCATTACAGCTGTTATTAATCCTTTGGGTAAGCAGTGGGCTTTTTAAATCCAAATCCAAGGCAGCAAATATTAATTCCTCAATTAAAGACTTGTACAGTTTTTGGTCACTATCTTATACACCTTGGAGTAAAGCTGCTTCACCCTCTAGAGTTGTTCAGCCTTGAGTTATACCCTCAAATGGAGGGTCCCAAAAGATTTTTAATAGCAATATAATAGCAATAGAGCCCTGCATTTTGAAGTTAAGCACTTTGGTCACTAAATGTGGTCCCTGTGCTTCTCACCCATCTCAGGCTGCCCTGCCTCTGTTAGGTCTCCAGCTGGTCCTTGAATTATGGGCTGAAATCTGAATTTTAAGGACAGAGAAAGGAAAATATAGTGGCAATTAACTTACAACATGAGGATATAGGTACGCTGATAGCCAGAATGATCCAGGCAATGTCCATCTTGCTGAGACAGATGGTTGCTCTGAGCTGGGGTTTGTCCCCCTCGGTGACATGGGAGATGTTTCCTTGCACCCCTGGTTTCCAGGTCCCAGCAGGAACCAATCTGTTGAGGAAGTTCCCAGTGGCAGTGGAGCCAGCTGTGGAAATGGAGCTGGACAGCCTCGTGGCAGGCGCTGCAGAGAGAGCAGTGCCCAGCAAGGTCGTGTTGGTCACCGCACCGTGCTGCGTTGGAGCGGGTCCCTTGGGGTCTCCCGCTGCCCGGGAGGAGACGCTGACGTCAAAACTGGTCTGAACCGAGTGACCAGCTGCTGCTGTTGCAGATCCAGGGCCAGCAAACAGAGGGACATTTGTACTGAGATTCAAGGTTACCCAAGAGTTGTTTTTGCTCAGCATATCCCATATGCCATAGTGGGTGGGTTTAAAAGGCACCGACACTGCTTCAGGATCAGTTGGTGGTCCAGCAGTTGTGGTGGCAAAATCTGCCTCCTGCACCGCTACCTCATCCCCGTCCCCTCGCTCTGCTTCCCTAAGGCTTCCCGAGGTGTTGCGGTGGGAAGAAGGGTCTGAGAGCGTAGTTCTTGCCAGCCCCGTGCCATTTGGATTGCTGGATGGTGTGGTCTGGGACTGAAATGGGTCTGTGAAAGGGCTCCTCAGGGTAGGGAAGGGAGAGTGCAGGGTCGTCTTTAGGTAAGGCTCTGAGGACTCTGAGAAGTTGCCTTTGAAAACCTGGAATATTTTCCCCTTGGGGCGAGACTGTCCTGAGTACAAAGCACTCTGGTTGTGTAAATGATACGCTTCCTTTCCACTGATGCGAGGGCTGCTCACTTGCTTTTGCCCGGTGGAAGGGGCTTTCTCCGCCAGGCTGACGGGATGGGGAATGGCACGAGCAGACGTGGGAAGGGGCTCTGCCGTGTGGTGGTCTTTGTGGTGAGGTGTTGTTCCCATGGCTGTGATAGTGGTAGCATTCATCAGGAAGCCCTGAGAGGAGGAGACAGTGGTAGACAGTACCTGGACAGAAAATACCAGCTCTTCTGTCAGTGCCAAGATCAGTAGAACACCTGAGGAAAAAACACAGAGAGAGGGTGAGATACCAGGGAGGAACCAGCAGACAGGGAACGGCGTGGCTTGTGTGTCTGGCAGGAGGAATACCGTTCATGTTCTGCAGAAGGACAGAAGAGTTAGCATCCAACTTTGTTGGCTTCTCTGTGAAAGAAGGAAGAGAAACGCAAATCCGCAGGAGCTGCGGTGACCCCATGGCCATGGGAGCAATGAGGTGGAAACAGGAAGGTTACAGGAAATCTCTGCAGCAAAGACAGAGAGGAGCTTGCAGTATGGACTCATGTGACAGCTTTAAAGTGCCATAGCTGGTGGTTTTCCTGTAGAAGCTACAAAGCATCCTACACTTTAGGGGCAGAAACAAAAGACTTCCTCATTTTCGTTGTGGACAGGAGGTCTCCAGAAAAATGTCCATATCATTACAGGGAACCTTAGTCCACTCACTCCTTTGGCTCCAAAATCCTAAATCTGGCTGCCTCCAGTCTTGGCTGCCATTAAGCAATCTGTTTTTTGAGAGAGCAGCTGCTTAGGCCTTGCTGAAAATTAGGTCAGGAAGGAATGTCTGATGAGAGGGCTTCCTGGGTTATACATGCTGTCCTCTACTTAGCAACTTTGGAAAATATAGTCACTCCAAATGTCAAAAATTAACAAGAAAACATAGCTATCAAATCCATTTTAAAAACCATCATGATTGTTAGGGATGTGACTCAATCTAACACAACTGCCCTTCGCACCCATATACCAGTGTTTGGTTCTAACCTGTTCTGTGCTCACATGTGCTGTGGGGTTGGCTTATGTGAAATTTGCCTCCCGCCTCCCTCTGTAGTGCATACCATTTCATAAGGTGCCAGATTCACACCACTGGGAACACCAATTCTTTCATTTATTCCCAGTTCAGATAATGGAGGTGGGCAGCTGCAGTAGCATAAGCCTCCCTGGGACACAGGGCTAATACTCCGTGAGTTAGTGTGACCTGCAGGGACCACATCAATCACATGTCACTATTTCCATATGTTGAAGCTGTCGAGTGTAATGTGGATCTCTGCCCACTAGGAAGCACACGGAATAAATCCATTTTGCACAGTCCACTGAGCATCATCAGATGGCACCATTAGCACCGTACCAGTGTGAATTTCAACCAGCGGTGTCAAGGTGAAAAATGTTGCCACAGTCCTAACAAATCAGGGAGATGAGTTTGTCAAAGCAGCAGGACTCCAATCTGGGTGATGATCACCTTCCAGCCAAGACTGTGGAGTATCTTCCTGCCCCCTTCTCTACCCTTCCTAGCTTGCCACCTTTCTCCATGAGCATTGTTATCCAGTTTATTGCGATGCTATTTGGAAATCTCCATTATGGGCCACAGTATCCCATAATATTCCCAAGTCAGGGACTCAGGAAAATAAAAGATCTCTGATTAGGTGTCTGCTGGGCCCTAAGATGCCGTTGCATGTTGGGCAGATGCAAATGCCATGAAATGTGTTTATTCTGAATCCTGGGCATCATTCACACTTGTTTGTGATCAGTGAAATACACATAGCAAAAACTCACCAAAGGAGCAGTTCCTCTTACCCAGCTAAATGTTCCAGTTTGATCTCTAACCAGCATTTCTGAACCATAGCAGCACACAGCTCTGCAAGCAACAAAATTCACATTATCTTGCCCCCAGCAGCCTCTTGTTACTTGAAAGAGTATCCAGAAAATGAAAACACTGACTAGATAATGTAGTGAGAGCCAATTACAAGAAATGCACTTTCCACTGCCTAATGCTAAAATTAGCTCTCTCTCTTTTTTTTTTTAATCTCTGGAATAAATATCTCTGCCAAATAAACAATCATCTGGGATACTGCTTCCCAGCTCCTAGCCAGCCACAGACAATATGCTCTTAGCAGAACACCTAGTCAAAGAAAAAACCACATATCCTGTACACGAAGACGCAACCAGGAGAACAGATTGGGTTATACTCATAGAGCATCACTCCTGGAAATGAAAGGCAGGAGTTATCCTCACATTTTTGGCAGTGCTTATTCTGAGGTCAAGGTCAAAGCAGATATTCTAGTGTCCATATGGGTAATATTTCATGCCAAGACAAGTTGCTGCCATGAACAAATTCAAAGAGGAAAGGATGACGATTTATTTTGGATTTGGTGTGCGGAGATGATGTTCTAGGAAACTTTAGGCCTGCTGTTCTGAGCACACAAGATAAAGTGCATTGGCAGATCTTATGAGATATTAGACTGTAATAACTGTAATGCCTGCTAGAATTTCGGGATGTTGTTTGTGTGACTACCTTCTCCCACGCTTTACACACAGAAAAAACTCTCTATTGGGTTAATGTTTCTCTCCTCAAAGAATAAGGAAGTTGTCAGCTTTTCTGCATATGGTGTCCTGGGTTAGAAACTCTGTTCTTTGGCTGAAAACCTGCCTAATATCCATCTCTGCTTCTTGAAATACTGATAAATCTGAGGCTTGCTGCTACAAAGATTTACAGTCTCTCTGGGCAGTCTGTTGTGGTAGCAGGTCACCACATATCAGGCACTGGAAACCAGATGCATTTAGCTAGTACCTTTAGGTGGCTTGTAAAGTATGAATAAATATTTATAGGAAATACTACATCAGAAGTAATTTATCTGACTATAAACAATAACCCCCATGACATTTGGCTGTCTTAGGCTGTGGCAGTCAGGTTTTTCTCTCATCTGCCAGACTCCCTTTAACAGCATGTGCAGTACCATGGTCTCCTAAGCTATAGCTTCTTAGGATGTGGTTTTTTACTGGTCAAATAGACCACAGTAATTCCTTCTGCTCCCCTAACTACTGAAAAAAATATTCAGCTTAGTAGATCATTGTAAAAATAGCCAGTGATGTACATTTAGGGAGAAACAGCTGATAATAAAGATTTCACAATGTGTTTTGCTGGCCCTTTTAAATAGAATTTAATTTACTTTATAATTGACAAGCAGCCAATTGGAAAGCAAAAGTAAAGCTGGAATTGGTATTTAAAGATGCTCTGCATTATCACCTAAGCCTGCTGGATTTGCAGTGACTTCATTGCCCAGACCTCTCACTTACTTTTCTATCACTTGAGGATATGCAATGTCTTACGAAGTGGGACTTTCACTGAAGTCCCTGATATTGGACTGCCTTTATTGGCAGCTTCGGCTTAAGCCTAGGAAAATGATATTCTGAATTTTTCTACTAAGGTGCAGGAGGCATTTGTCACAGAAATTGACCTAAGCAGCCCCTTCAAAGTTCCTGTCTCCGCTTTACAAATACACCCACACTGAGTAAAGTGCCATGGTGGGTACAATGCCAATTGTCCTCTGGTGCCTCAGCTTACCTTTAATCCCACTACCACTGAAAGTAAATCTTCTGGTTCTCCTGCCCACATGAGATGGCACATAGCAAATGCTCTTTGTTAGTTCAAAGCGCAGACCTGCAGCTGTTCGCCATAATCTTTCTTTTTTGGCTGCCTAAGATTCTTAGAGCTAATCTTAGTTAGAGCATGAGCCCTTTGGGGTAAGGACTGACAGTCCTTACTATCTGCTGGCATAATGTTAATACAGACTGATGTAAGCACGTTATAGCAAATAATAATAATTAATTATATTTTCAAAGGTCAGTTTACATCATTAAGTTTTTTCATAAGGGGTCATTTCTAAGGTACAGGCACTCAGGGTCAGGAGGGGTCAAACTGGTTTGTCTTTTAAATGCTGTATGTCAAATTTACTCTTTCGAAGTTTAATTTTATTGCTACATTAAAACCATTCAACCCTAATAAGAAGGCTGATTGACCTGACATCTCTATGGCATGAACTGTGGTCTTGCACAGTGCACAGTGCACCAGGAAGGGACTATTAAGTACAAAATTAATTAGGATGAAGGATGAAGCACAGCAGAATGACAGCATAGTGTACACAGAGGATGCTGTTGTGCATTTAGCCAGAAAAACTTCCTGACAACATGGTGCAATGGTTCAAATCTCAACGGAATCTCCCTGCAGTGCTTCTTCTAATGGTACACTCACATGAGGAATCCAGAAATGGTATGTATAGTTGTGTACGTGAAGAAAGTGAAGTAGTTCCTTTACAGCAGTGTTTTAAAAGACTGGGGTTCATGTCTTCAACAAGTCTCAGAAAAGTCAGGGGTTAGGAATATTTTGCTTTCCCAGGCTATGAAATCCTCAGGGTTCTGCCATTTAGAAACTTAGTCACGACCCTTTTCTTCACACACAGGTGGCAGAAATGCATCCTTCCCAAACAGAAAAGGAAAACGATTCAGGCCCCAGCAGCTTATGTCCTTTGATTTATCTCAGAACATTGGGAGCCTCCAGCAGCATCCATGTCCTGGCACAGGACAACACTAAAAGGTCTCACTTAGGAGTTAATATTATGTCTGGTGCTGCATGGGACACTTCATGAGCACTTCTAGAACAGCCTTTTTGCATGACATGGCAGAGCAGGCATGCGGCTGTTGAGTCAGCTCACGCGTTCAACCTCCCTGGGGCACCCCCTTTAAACAACACAAACTTATGTAACTCTTGATCTAAAGCCTGTGGAAAGGTTCCCAATGACTTTAGCAAGCTTTGGATCAAGTCCTAATTGCCAGAGATACAGTGGAAATTTTTGAGCTGCACATTCACATTTTCTACAGCAAATGAACATGCACTATGAGCTCAGTCTGGTGTTTGACCCGTTCTGGCCTCTGCTACCTTGGACCTTTGCAGCAAGGCAAACAGAGCCAGCCTGAGCAGTACTTGGCAAACATTTTCGCTCTTGGAAGTCAGGAAGAGCTTTTTTGTGGACTCATTATTTCAGACTGCCGTGGGCAAGGGAAGCCACAGGAGCTGTCCTACAAAGGACCCATTATCTACAGACCCAGGGCTTGGGTGCACATGGGCAGAGTATGGGATGCTGAAGCCTCTTGTGTTTCTGTCTTGACTTACTAATAGTGAGAGCAGGTCATGCAAAACGGGTTCAAAGCAACAGGGATGTTATTGTAACAAAAGCTTCCTTTTCGACACTATTAACTTCTCATGTGTTTCTCAGCAAACCTAAAACATTACAGGGAGCAAAATGAATCTTTAATTAATAGATGGAAACTGTGCAGAAAGTATGTATTATTACTTTCATTGTGGTCATTTCCTTGTAGTCTGTCAAAGCAATACGATTTTCACTCACAATAAAGCAGCCTTTGTACAAACAAAGAGTTAAGCAAATTTAATCTCCATGACTGGTGGCAGAACAGAGGGAAGAAAAAGTAGGTTACTCTGCATAGAAAATTTTTCTTCCCTGCCAATCTATTTGTCACGCCAGAACTCTCAGATATTGACTTACAAGTTATTGTCTGTTTCCCCTTGTAAGTATTAGATGGAACGATCAACCTGAACTTCAGTACACAAGGTATTTGGTAAAATGCAGGGAATGAGACACACAGAGTAACAGCTCTATTTGTAAGGTAAAACAGCATCAGCAGAAGCTCTGGAAATCACATGTACAAACACGAATTAAGCAGCCCTTGCTGACACTTCCCCTGCAACAACAGGAACAGTAGTTACAGTTTTCATGTGGCAAGATATCCCAGTCTTTTAACTATATAAAAATGTTGCAGAGTACTATTATTGCCTTAAGATACATTTACATCACAGACTTCAAGAGAGTGACTCTGAATCAAAATTAATTTCTGGTCCTCCAGGGAGTTAAACAATGGGTGATACAAAAGGGACAGTGTCATGTAGTCACAGAACAAGTCCCACATTCTCATGCAGACTCACAAACACTATGGAAATATGTGCTATGGTTCAGATCCCCTACTCAGCTAAATATACACAGATATTGGAGCTGTTGAAGCTTGTGAAAAGGCTTACTGACACTTCAGGACAACAGTAATTCCTGAGAGGATGGTAATAAAAAGAAAGAGTCTGACTCTAGCTGCTTGTTCTAGGTAAGCACTTACCTGAAAATATCATTTGGACTTGTCAGCAGACATCCTCACCTGCTCACATCACACAGACTTGGAAGTTTCATCCCTCAGTAGAAAAAGGAAAAATACATCTTCCCTCTAATGAGGCAGCTGCACGCAGGAGTTGCTGTTATTGTTGGAACTGGTTTGGAGGAATGAGGACAGAGACAGCCCAGGCAGGCGTGTCTTGCAGGGCTGTGCAGCAAGAGGGCTCACTCCTTTATGGAGTACCTTTGCAACTGCAAGGCAAGATTACTTACTGATCCAGTTCCCCTCTCTGCCAGCAGATCCAAGGGCTGCTTGGTATTCCAGCTTGGTTTCCCATCAAGTCCAGATACAGTTTGTCTGACACGGGTCTATTCAGATGCCAGAGGATTGCTGGCAGTTCTCGTTTTCTGGGAACAAAACAGCAACAAGCACCCCAGCTGCATGCCCTTGTGAGGCTGTTCTGTCCCTGTTTCAAGGCTGAGTGCCCTCCCTCCAGAGCAGTGTTCAGCTTTTTGTGTGTGGACAGATTTTACAGATCTACCTCCTGCTTCTGTACCTCCACCAGACTTTCCTCTTCATTCAATTATCTCTAATGATATTAATATTCTCGTCAGAAGAAAATACGGGGAATGAAATAGTGATTATCTGCTCTCCTTCTCCTCTCCCTGACATCAAAATTCATGTTCTGTATTTTATGTCCTCACTCCTCAGTCGTGAATGGGCAATTTCTGCTTGTAACCATAAAGAAGTCCACAGATCTATGATTCCTAAAGCCATAATCCTGCATCCCTTCTTCCATTTCTTCTTTTTTTTCTGCTTCTCTCTGTATCTTTGGCACAGCTGGGTGTCTGGAAGAACACAGTGCCTGCGAAGCACAAAAATGTGCCCTGTGCAGCCAACCACCAACCTGTCAAAAGGCACACGGAAATATTAAGAGAGCAACAAGTTGGCGGCTTCTTGAGAGCAGTGTAGGAATCCTCCAGGAGTCAGAGGGCAATCCCCACTGAGTTTTTGTTTCAGAGTCCCTGCTGCATCCCTGGGTGCTGTAACAGCCTGAGCAGTTCGTTACACGGGCTCCTCACAAAATTAATTCCTAATATTTTTCTGGAAAGAAAAGCCAGTTCCTTCTTCTCTCTTATCATACCAGGTAAGAACATCCTCAATTTTCAGGTCTTGGATACAAGCACATTGCTACCAGACATTTTGTTTGATGCTGTGGTGAAATCATAAAGAAATGATACTGTGACAATAGGTTTGAGATTTGGCAGCACTAGCAGGTACAGGGCTTCTGACAGTGACCCCAGTGCTGATTTTGGGGATGGAAGTCCCTATCAGGAAGGCTAGGCAGGTGCATATATCACAAGAATATTTTACCCACAATTACACAAATGCTTTCTTCACAGCCATGATCATTTCATGGAGGATGTGGAAAGACAGAGTACAAACAATAATCTTAAAGTCTGCTTTGCATTTTTATGTTTCATGATGATGCTCCTTTTCTCACTGCCATCAGTGCAGTTCACTTTCTGCCCTTACTGTATCCACTCTGAAGGTTTTTCTAAATAAAGTTATTTAGTGCATTATAAAAAAAACCCCTGGTCCTTACAAATATCAGCTTGTTTAGCAGTTTCTAGAACTCAGGGCTGATTAAGAGCTTGCTGCTGAAACAATGATTTAGCACGAAGCTGCAGCTGGTGTAACAAGAGAACCATGCCACGTATTTTAACCTTTGCTGGAGGATTTGCCACATCTGTAAGTAGTAATTCACCACAGATTTCTTCCCTGTGTGCTGTCATGGATGGAAACATATGGCTCAAAACTGCAGAGACTGTCGTTTGGAATTTCAAATTATGAAAACTCTTCATAAGGACAGAAGCTCTGTGCATTCCCTTGACCAAAACCACATGGAACAAACCAAAAATAATTTTAAAAGCACATGAGCATTCCTTGGTCTGACAGCCCCCACCTCACACAAAGCTTGTCCAGCCCCAGCTTTGCAAATGCACATCCCTTCCTTTCCAGCATTTACTTGGCAGCAGTTTTTGTTGGCAGGATGCTGTTGCCAAGGGAGACAGAAAGGATGTGCAGCTGGCTTTTCTTTCACCTGCACTTAGTGCTGCTGATCCTATTTATGTTACTGCAGAACCTTTGGCTTCTAGAGACCTGCCATCAATGTCACCGGAACTTTTGAAGAGTTTTGACAATGACACAAATAGCTGCGGCCTCTGACGAAAAGCTTAAAATAGGATCTTGCCAAAGCGAGGATGTAGCTGGTGTTACTGACACTAACTCAAGCAAGGGTATCTGTTTCACAAGCAGCGATAAAGAAGGGGAAAGGAGGATTCAAAGCCATCTTAAAAAGGTTTCTGAAAACTCCCCAAACAGTGAGCAACTTCAGAAATGTAAAGACTACATGCTTGGTAGCTGTGGCTCTGCAGGCAATTCACCCCACTCACAGGCTGACCAGTACCCCAGAGAGACTCCTCTCTTGCCATTAGCAAAAGAGGTCACATTGAGGATGATGAGCTTCAACTTGATGTCCAGCCTTCAAGTGATGAAAATTATGTCAGAGGAATCCCACTTCATATGCCTGTATCTATTTAGATGGCATCATCATAAAGCAAACCACAAAGCAATACATAAAAGTGACGTTTGAAAAGGTGAAATGCAGTCCTTGTATTGTGATACTTTCCAGAACATGGAATTCCACTGCTTTGGACACTCAGGACCAGTTTCTATGGAACACCAAACAACAAGCTTTATACAGCAACACTTCATTGGGATGAAGAGTGAATCAGAGCAGGGCCTGGCAGCCTTTCTATGGTGATGCATTAGGAAGCATTTTTCTTTCTCATATTAGAGGGTAAGTGGGCAAACTAATTCACTGGAAACTAGGAGCTGCTGTCTCTCAAAGGAACAGCACACTATGGATCAGCTACGCCTGACCCCTGCAAGGTAAGACGTCTGGTGCCTGCTGAACTGGAAAGCAGCACGTAGCATGGGGAAGTAGGAGCTACTTCTTCAGGCACGAGCCTTTTTCCAAAAACCCCACAGCTCCTAGGTCTGCTGCACTCCTTTCAAAAACCTCCCAATTGCCATTGGAGGTAACCAAGTCAAAGGCTTTTGATTCCAGCATCAGATTATATGTCTTTTCCAAACCTCATTTCTTCAGGACTAAGCCTCCAGTTCTAAGTAATTTACAACAACTTACCTATCAGTCAAGGACGCTTTTTCTAGACTCGGGATACTCCTTCATTACGGCACAGTAATTCTTAGCTTGTCTTTGCTAAGGAAACATTTACAGGAACAGGTTGTCTGTCTCTCTGTCTATCTTTCCCAGTAACTCCTGATCCTGGCTGATTTCAAATACTGTAACACACCGTATGACAACTGTTGAGGAGGCAGAGCAGAGCACACTATGCGTGGATCCCTCTGCTTTGACAATGCAGACCTTTTTTTCCTCTACTCACAAAAGCTGTGCTTAAATTCTCCAGCTGCAGGTACAGAAACATTGATACTGCAACCAGAAGGGATGCTATAGTTATGCACAGGCTGACTAACTTCTACAAATCCTGAAGGTATTTCTGTCATTTCATCTGTTCACTGAAAGTAATTTGGATGATTTATTACTTATGCCCGCTTCAAACACATTATTACTTCCAAGTGCCTGGTTATCCTCATGCTTGATCTCCAATGAGAGCTGGCAATGAGAAGACTCCACTGATGTGTTTTGTGAGCAGATAATGCACAATTAGAAAATAATTATTATATTTACCTGCAGGAATGCTTTGATTTTTCAATTATTGCCAGTTGAAGGAAAAGGGACTCCGCCTCAGAGTAAGTAAATGGTGGGGGGTAGCTTGTGCAGGTTATTTACTGTCTCAGTTTATCATCTGTGCAAGTGAGAACCAAACCAGGTCAGGATCAAGGGAGTCAGAACTGTAGCAGAGGAGACTTGAGGGCTGGTTTGGGGATATAAAGGGTCAGATGTGAATAGGAATAATTCCCAGGGTGGACTTGGGACATAATAGGGATCGAGAGCTTCCAAGTTCAAATTTTCTCCTGCAAGAACAGCACGAGGAGGTGAGGCTACACATAAATCAGCCAGAAAGGCTATAACGTGCTGCTCTTATTATCTGCTGGATTATACAGGGCTAGCAAAGCCTCTGGAGCGGATGTAAGGTTGCTAGGGAAAGAAACTAGCTGTTACTTTTCATTTCTGTTCATCCTTCCTACAGAGTAGTGACAGCTTTCCTCTGGCTTTTGGAACAAAAGTTTGTACTGCCTCCTTGCTGTCTTGAATTGAACTGTCTTCAGCTAAAGCTGTTTTCAAATTAACCTGGATGTTCATCATGGACCAGCTGCACATGGGTGGCTACTCTGTGAGCTACTCTTCAAGGAGACCTGCTTATGGACCAAGGGGGTCAGCAACAGCAAAGCCTCTCCACAGCCTGCAAAAAAATGGAGGTGCATGCCTGAAATTCTAGAGTGTCAGAGATGCATGCTGTTAGCACACATAGATAAAAAAGGTAAGATCAAATTCCCTTCTTGAAAATATCAGCTACTCACTGCAGAGATGAAGAATGTGGTTTTTGCTCCATTAGGTGAATTGCGAGATTGCACAGGTATTGAGATATGGATTTTTTGCCATCCTTTGAAGCTGGGTATTGGTCTGGAAGGAATGATGGTCCAACTTGGTACAGTAAATCACATGTACTTATAGGTAAGGTCACAACAGGAGTTGGATATAATTTCTGCTAATGAGAGCAGAACTCCACTGCTTATATTTCACTCAGTGATACTGCTTCTGAGTAAGATTCAAGAGGTGGAGATAAGCAATATCATACACAAAGAACAGAAGGGAGAGATGACTTAGTGACACAGCATATTTGATTACTCAGGGAACAGTAATTCCAATGTAAATATATATGAAGTTAGGAAGAGGATCTCAATTTATAAAAATGGTCTATCAACTCTGCAGTTCATTCACTTCTGCAATTCACATTCTTATTCAGCATGAATGCAGTTAACAATGTAAAATGTTTTGCCTTTATGTCTGGCAGGTCTCTTTTGAAATGCCCATTTCCTTTGAAAAGAAATAAAAAATCCACTACCAACATGTGTGTGCTACTTTGGAATGATATTTTGAACATGTGTTGGTCTTGTCTTTTCACAGGAACACACTGCATATCTAAAACATCATTTATATTCAATGATTTAAGTGTTCAGAGTGGATTCAGGTCATTAGAGCTTCATCCTGCCTTAAATGTGACAGGCTGGCACTGTCATATGCACTTCTTCACACCATCAACACAGAATAACTGTTTGGAATTACAGTAACAATAATGAGCACATTCCCTATTGCAGTATTATTCGCCCAGTACTTTACAGGTAAGATATTTCATTTGTCTCTCCTTTCTGGTTAAACCTGCCACTATTTATATTCAAGAGAGAATTTACTTTACCCATTCCTGAAATGTCATCACCTCCACACAATTTTATTTTGGAAGGAAATTGGACTGACAACCCTAACAACTTCTGATTATTCACAGAACAGCCCTTGTGAAGAGATTAAATGTACCAGCTTTTCCGTGTTGCCCTGTCAGCACACAGCCCTTCAGGGATCTTCTCTTGATGTGAAAGTTAGCTCAGCCTCAATGCTCATTCATCCTTGACTTCTGTTTCGTTAATGCCAGTTATGTTGTTGGTGATACGACGTGGACATCTTATCTCTCTCCTTCCCCCTCCAGCAACATTTTATTTCAGTCAGGCTATAACATAGTTCCCAAAGCGCAGGACGTACTTTTCAGCTACCAACAGGCAAACTAGAGAGCAGCTGTTCTCCTGCCACCATCTCCCCTCCAAGCGCACAGCGGGTCTGCGATGCTGCACAGCAACCCTGGATGGCTACGAGAGCACTGAGTGCTCACACACCTCTGCCTTTACAGGACTTGGGCTGCCTGGGTGTCCTGTGCTGGGAAAGCACTGCAGGAGCAAAGTCCTGAGGTGCTCGTCCTAATGCTTTGCTGTGTGATGTGTCTCTTGGCCCTGTGATCCAGCTGCTCTGCTCTTGAAGGCTATGGATATTCTTCTCTTGGAAGTGCAGGAATGTCAGCAATGGAACGGGAACATTCGATTTTTGGCGGTGTCAGTGCCTACCTCAGTGGTAGCTCCTTGCTTTGCTGTGCTGCCCTTAATATGTGTGACTGCCTGGATCCCAGGGAGTGCTTGAGATTTCCTGGTGCATCGGCAACAAACTTCCAACACAGCTGTGAGTTTTTCCTTAGAAACAATGCAAGTGTGAACATACCCAGAGGTGTGCTTGGAAAGACAAATTCCTCTCTGAAATAGCTAATAACATGTTTTTACTGCCTACACTGCTCTGGTCCAGGCCTTGCCTGGTCTAGACTTAATTTATTAATATACAAAACATAACCTTGAAACTAGGGCACAGCAGAGCTATTGACAAACAAAGAACTTTCTGTTCAAGCACTTTGAATGAACTACAATTAAACATCACTCTGCGTCCTCAACAGACAGATGCTGGAAGAGCTGTGTGGCAGCCAGATGTTATATTCCCATGAAATGCAACAATAATACTGACATAAGTGTCTTGTCACACTTTTGCCTTATTACATTCTTTCTCTCTCTCTTTTTAAGCATTCTCAGCTGTCATTGTACCCAAACAGTAAAATTATTCCCACAGTAAAGTGCAATATCGAAACGCAATTTTGTTTGGAGACAGAGCACTAAGTGTGGCATACCAGCATTAAAGCTGCAGGAGAACATTAGTGCTTGCATTAGCATTAACTGCTGTGACTAAGAGAATATATTAACAACAGCCTTAGTAAAGGCCAGGACACCAAAAGGAAGGAATATCAAGAAGTGTTATACGAAGGACATAATTTTAAGATAAAGTGCAGAGTTTCCACCCCGTTCCATATGAGTTGAAAAGACTGGATGGAAACAAATAACAGAAGGCTTGCTTGAAGGACCAATTCCGGGACCAATGATAGCAGTCTCAGGAAAAGACCCCTGGGACTGATGGTGGCTTCTGCTGCACCAGAGTAAATTCAGGACAACTCCTCTGAAATTTGTAAGATTATTCAACATACAAATGACTCTGAGAAGAGAACATAGGAAACACTAAAGGAACCCACAGAAGTAAAACACGATTTTGAGCTGAAGACCAATGACCAAATAAGAAGTAAGAAATAATTTGAAGATTAATGGCAATTAAGTGCTGGAAGGAGTAGTCGAAGGAGTAGTCAAAGGAGTAGAGAGGTTCATCTTTTGTTCTCTTCAAATCTAGAAGACGGCTGGGTGGGCCACCTGAAGCCATCATGACAACTTAGCGCAACCTTTGTTGGGTGCTTAGGTGTTTAATTTCTCCCTTTATCTAGTTTTTTGTAAAGCAGTGTTCCATTCAAATAGGAGATTTAAATAAAACGCAAGTACTTGCACACCAAAGATGTGGAAATCAGCTGGTTAGCCCAAGATTATTCACCCAGAGTAACATATATATGGCTAAAAACAAGTGAGAGATATATATAGTGGCTAAAAACAAGTGATCTGGCATGAAACGAGGCCAGTGACTGAAATCCCTAAAATAATGAGAAACCTGCCTAAAGGTTGTATCTTGATGCAATCGGAATCCAGATTCCTGAGTTGAGCTCTGCCTCAGAAAGCACTGGAGCGAGAGCTGCTTCCACCCATCGAGGAAAGACATCACCCATGTGCCAGATGTGTCACGCATGACCACAATTTACTGAACTGGCATTGGGGTGGGAACAGGCAGACAAAGCAGGGGGAGCAGCAAAATAGACATGTACCTCTGCTCTCACAGGCCTGAGCCACAGAAGAGTTTTGAGGGGATGTACAGCACACAGTTCTTTATGCAGATACACTTCTCTCCCATTCTGCCGTGCTTATTTAGTGTATATTTATTCAGAAGTGTCCCTGCTGGGAGCTGCTCCTGCATGCTCATCCACTGTCAATTATGTTGCCAGGAACACAGCAGCACCTACAGCACTGTTTCTATTGCATTACAACTATTTCCTTAAGATGACCTTGGGTCCAAGATATTTACCAGGCGTGTAATAAAATAAAAGAGGAAAAAATGACACAGCAACTGTTTTCGACAATTTGCTTGTGAAGGTGGTGTGATTTGAGCTTGCAAATTACAGGCAAACACTTTGTACTTGCTATGGTAATATAAAGCATCTTGTACTCAGAGCTCCATGTCAACTTCCGCCTCTGTCTAAATTAATGCTTCCAATTAGTCCTGTTTTATTGTGCATCCATCACAGGAGATTCACTGTTAGGGCTTTTGAACAATACAAATCCATACACTGGTAATTATTAAAAAATACATCTAGCAAGACACAAATGTTCTATATTTATCAGCAGTGCCTTGGCACTTTATAGGGGTTTTTTTTGACATATTTTTAATTTATACAGTAAGATTCATCTTTGGATATAGTGACTAACTGCAGTCAAAGGCTGTTTAGCATTTTGCACTGGGTTCAGGCTTGGCTACTTCATTTTTTCGGCATGTCCCTTGAAAAGTCATCTAGCCAGCATGGACCTGTCCAAGGCACTAACCAATCTGCCAAGCTACGTGGCACATACCGTGTCAGAGGAAAAAAATATCCAGACCTATTCCTTGAAATTACATCATATTACCTAACTTATCCAGTGCTGTTTCCAACCTTTCCCTCTTCTTAAATGTAAAATCTTTGGCACATGTTAAATATGTATGTGGAATAGCTTAGAATGGACTGAAAGGAGGGCAAAAGGGAAGAATGTGCATAAGGCACCAACCAGAATTATGGTTCCCTAATAAGACTGTGGTTTTAAGAGACATATAACTGTCACAGTAATTATTTAACAGGGCTAAAACTTTTCAGCTTTGGAATCAATCCAGGTGCAATATTTCCACAAGACAGAAAGAGAAGGAGCAATGCAGGGCTCAGACCTGAACCCAAACAGAGGCAATGCTGTCTTTACTTGCTCACTGGGCTTTTGGGAGCAGTTGAACACAAACACCCTTTCACCTCTGGAGCAGCTGTTCTTGATAGAGAATTATTAAAAAGTGAATATGGTGACAATTCTTACAAGCTGTTCTAAAAATTATACAAATTATACCTGAAAACAAAGAAGATTTTTTTTTTTTTGTAATGTGGAATTGTTGGAAAGCAGAAAATCTGACACCAAGCTTTAATATGAGCAGGAGATTTTCACTGATTTTTTATTGCCCAGTCACCTACAGAGAGGCTCTGGAGGGACAGTGAGAACACGACCTCCCTCAACAAGACCCTTCTGATACTGTGCATAGCACTGAGTTATCTTAAGAGCTCTATCTTGTTGCCTATCATAAACTTTGATGTGTGAGACAGGGATGGAAAAGAAAGGGAAAGAGTGTAGCTGGAGAGCTCTGCCTCTTGTTTCTGGGATGGCAGCAAAAGAGAGGTGCCCAAGGGCAGGCTGAGTCACTTTGCAGGGAGCTGCTGTGCTTGACTGCTGCTTGAAAGAGAAACATTTTAAATTTTGCTCCCTTTGTGGCTTCAGGACAACAACTGTATAGCGAGAAAGAGAGGGCATCACAAGCTCTGGGGCCAGGCACCAGATGCACATAGCATCAGGGCTTTCCTACTTGCTGCCATGCAGCCCATAGGGGGGTCTGGGAGAAAAATCAAGGGGAAAGCCTAGCAGGGATGCAACCAGCAGTTATTGCAGAAACTATTCTTTAAAACTCTTTAAGTTTGAGTAAAGATTCAGATCTTTTTCTACAACAGGCTAAAATTTTTTCTGTGTCATTCCATGGAGGCTTTTTAACTCTAGAGAGTGTTATGTTATCCAGAAAAAGCAGAGGTAAAGAGCCGGTGGAACAGAGCTCTCCACCCGGATGGATGGATGGATGGATGGATGGATGGAAGGATGGATGGATGGATGGGGTTCACTTGGCTTTTCCTGCAGCAGGACTTGGGTGAGCAGGGCCCACCTAGCCCTTCATTTTCAATTCCTGGCCCAGGCTTAACTGTCTTGCAGACTCTGTAGAGCAACACAGCTGAACCTCAGCTCATGCGAAATGTCTGGTCCTACTGAAACCCAAAAAGCACTGTAAAGCTGCAGCCTTCCTGGGACTGGCTCTGTTCCTGGACGTCTGCAAAGCCAAGAGCACTCTGTTGTTTCACACTGTTCTTACAACACCCTTTGAGCCATCAGTGCAGCCTGACAACTCTAAAGCTCCAGTCTCATCACAGTGGCACAGTTCATTAACAGTTCATAACACAGTTCATGTCAGTGTGAGCTTCTCCCTACACCCCTCTCCTGAGACAGCCCTGCTGAGCTACTACCTTAAACAAACACACTGACTGCAAGGTGGAGAAGGAAAGGGAGGAAAGAAGGGGAAGGGAGAAAAGGGTATAATATTTTTAGATGGTAGGACAAAATAACCAATTGTAATCTCTGTTTAAAAAATTGAATCACACATTCATTCATTCATTCATTCATTCATTCATTCATTCATTCATTCACAGGCATGAATACGATCAAACTCACCCTTCACAGAATAAGAGTTGCTGATGGCAGCTATGCAAATCTATTCTTAGCAGGCACCTGTGGGGTACATTTAGATGTCTTTCCGTGTTGTGTCTGTGATTATGCTGAA
Source organism: Calyptomena viridis (assembly GCA_013390005.1). Classification (NCBI taxonomy): domain Eukaryota; kingdom Metazoa; phylum Chordata; class Aves; order Passeriformes; family Eurylaimidae; genus Calyptomena; species Calyptomena viridis. The sequence continues at coordinate 270,344 of WEIV01023309.1, forward strand.
GAGTCTTCTTGTCCAAAGATGAAGACGAAATCCAAAAGATGAAGTCTTTGGACTGACAAGCTGTACCTCCTGTGTACCCACAGGCACAGGCATGTTACAGCAGCAGTATGAGACTGGACATATCAGTGTTACTTTTAATTAACAAACACATTTATATTTCATGTTTATTTTTTGTTCATCTTTTTTTTCAATAAACAAGTAAGAAAAAAAGGCAATCTATTATAGTGTAGATTAAGCTCCCCTTCCAGTAAACATTTCAGGGTCTTTTATTTGTTGGAAGTTAGAGAAAGCTAGTGATGCTGGCTGCCCAAAGACAGTACCATGGATCAGATGGAGCATGCTGAGGTGGGTCTGAAGTGTCTCTATTGGGAGAGGAGGTATAAATCCAGACATACAAGGCTCTGTGTTAGTCTCTATTATAGACTCTGAACAAAATTGACTCATATGGAGGCATCATCTCTACATACAGCAAAATCTTCTATTACTCATGGCATACAGCTTATGAAGATAAAATCCATTTAAAAGGATGCCTCCTCATGCAAAGTGAAGCCACAATCACACTCGCTTAACTTGAAATATACGTTATGATGACTGATGCTTAGCTGAGGTGTAAGAATTGAGTGCTCTGACCTCAAATCACAAGAGGCAGAATCCTGTTGAACTGGGTGGATGAGAGCCCTGGATAACAAATTGACTTCAGCTAGACCCGGACAGCCTTGCTGAGGGACACGTCTATTGGACCAAGCTGAGAATTGTGTCAAGAGATGTCAGGGGATGGCTGGGCCACTTGGTGAGGCTTCTTTTGATGGCTTAAGAGTAGGAAGACTGGATTTTGTAACTGCTGTTTGTTTGATACAGCACGTGACAATCCAATAACAGGCAGGGGCTGGAAAAATCCACTTTCTGTAAATACAGTATGGGTTTAAGAGTTTTAATATGTCTGTTCCTTTTAATGATTTACAGATTACAGTGGTTTTTCTTAGGTCAAGAAGCTTATTTGAAGATGAAGGGGAGGATCTGGTGGAATTTTATGAGGAATTTCACGGAAGTGCTCATCTTGACAGAAACAATGAAATTCATCCAATGAAAAGCCCAAGTCAAAGGCTGGTTCAAACGCACTCAATGAATTTACATGACCGATCCCTCAACATTTTGATGAGATGTAATCCATACTTGTGTTCCGAGTTTCTAAAACTTGAAAGTTTGTCTCTCCCTGCTGTCACTAACATGCTAAGTTAAAGCCCCAAACTGAAACTTAAATGCCAGCATTAACTCTTTACTACTCCCTGGAATGGGGAAGATATTAGGGAGACCCCTGCAGATAGCAGGCTTGGAGCTCTGCTGTAAGGAAGGAAAGGAAGAAGGCAGGACAAAGGAGATACTTCAAGAACAGGAGTAGGGAGAAAGACAGAGGAAGGAAAAAGAGGAACAGAGAAAAATAAGAGTGAAAAATGGCATATTTTCTTACCTAGCAATACTGGATATAAGAAATATGTTCAGAATAAAAAATGTTACTTGCAAAAGTTAATTGCTATACACGGAAAAGTCCTATTTCTGATCATTGCACAAGCCTCCCATTAACATGGCTGAAATATTTACTCCATCCTGAATGCATATTATTTATACTTCAGCTCATACTTTGGCATCAGCACTGGAACTGAGCCTTCCATGCAGAATATATCAGATTTCTCCTTTCAACTTCTGTTTAACATTCTAGGAAAAATGCAAGTCTTCATCAATTTGTACAAACCGTGCCAGGATGAGTTCTGCCCTCAGACTGGCATTTCAGCAGGGCTGTGCTGCTGTATTTCAAAGCAAAATTTCGACTTAATTGTTCCCAACTCTAGAAATATTGAATTGATTTTCTTCAGACATGAACTGTTTTCTCCTTCATCACTGAGGTCTATAAAACAAGCTGAGCTCACATTTCCTAGCGTCAGCTGTTCTTGAGTTACGAGGTCAGAGAAGCTGCAACCGGAACAAATAGGAATAGCTGGTTTCTCTTCATTCCCACATATCATAAAAACAGCCAGGCTGATTTTGCTGAGAGTTCTTGAAATATTCACCTTCAGACTTAGGCCAAGCCTGAAAAGCATACTGTCACCCTCCAAGGAACTGTCTTGAGAAAGTCAGGAACAAGTGAAAATTAGGGGAAAGCCTGGAAACAGAAAATAATCTGAAGCCGCAACAGTGGCTTGTTTCCATAGGAGTAATTAATAATTCCCACGCTTCCATCACAAATTAGGTTTGGAAGAGCCTACATGCTCCTCAGTGGGACTGTGGCTTTCTTCTTTCCTAGAAAGGACATTTTTGCTCTTAACATCAGATAATCATAGGCTGTTTAGGGTAATTTTAATCTGTTTCGTATGTCTGGCAGACAGGAATCCTGCTACGATGACAACTGGGAACGTCTGTATGACTTCCCCCAGATCCTTGCTCACTGCTGGGTTTGGCAGCCCCATGTTTCAAGCTGAACCTCACAGCCCAGGTCACAGCCAGAACCACGCTCACAAAGCCTGCTCAGGGGTTTTATCATCATCTGATACATTTATGCCTTTCTCATGGAAACATGTTGATCAGATGAGGGGCCTTCACTGTGTTAGGCGTTGCAGGGACATTGTAGTCATCACTTTATTATCTGATGAACACTGGTACCCATGCTTGTCTTCTGCAGCTTTGGTAAGAGCAAATGAGATTTTCAGAAGTTCAAGCCACTGGCAGTAAAATTCCCAACTCCAGATTGGAAGGTTCAAAGAGGAATATGAGTTTGGTACTTAAAAAAACAGCTTGTTTTGTTGCACATAAGATACAGAGACAAACAAAAAATAGCTGGTTTAGCTCTAGTCCCTTTTCAGCTAAAAATTAGTTGTACCTGAAACCCTTCTGACCAGCCTAGCTGCATGCACATCCTTAGCCAAAGGCAGTGGTTATGAAACATCATGTAACTACTCTGTTTCACATGTCATTCCCCGGGACAGGGAATCTCTAGTACAGCATGAAGACACCGAGGAAATCACGTGGAGGCTCCATGTGAAAACATATTATTACTCAGTTGTCACAGTGTCAAAAGCTGCAACCACTCACTGCTCTAGTGAGCCATGAATGACTTGTTTTGCTCCTGCTCAGGCTCTCCCGGCACACACAGAAATACTGAGCCACAAATGCTCATATCTAGATCACCAGAGAGAAGGGACTCTGAGATGCTGAAATGCGCCTTTTATGGTGATCAAGAGCAAGTGCTGGGGACAGAAGACAGCAGATTCTCAAGGACCCAGGTGCCTGCTCTGCCACTTTTGCTTCATGCTTCTAAGACAAAAAGCTTGCATAGTCTCTCTGTGCCATCAGGCTTCCCCGTCAGGTTCAACCTCACCCTCTGACCATGATCAGGGCATAACAACACACAAGGGGAAGCAGGATCTGCCTGTGCATGAGGCACCACTGCATGAGGCAATGCACTGAAATCATACGGGTTGCAGAAACAGAGCTGAGGGCAGACTTGGACCCATTATATTTTGGCTGTTTTGACAAACTATGTGTAATTGTGAAGCTGTTCCTCTTTAGAAATGAGTTACAGTGTTTATATGTTCATGGGGATTTGCTCTCCAAGGTACTTGCATGCAACTCCCTTTTACCTAACGTGGCTGACATGGGAATGCTGAGAGATGGAGAGACAAATTAGTACGGTGAGGTTTGCCACTCAGACTTACAGTGAGTATACAGCATTCTTATTTAAAAGTAATAGGATAATGGTAGTTATAAAGCATCTGCAACTCAACATTTGTGAAAACAGGGAAATTTGATTAGAAAAACATTTCAAACCCCCAAAATAATGATATACTGAAATAGTAGCAACAATTAAAAAAAGATCAGATAGATTTTAGGGAGGAGCAGAAGAGACAGGCAGTCAGCAGGGCTGTGGGATATATCCCAACAGAGGACATGTAGGATTTTGTTGTACTGCATACGAAACAAATTACATTTACTGGGCAGGTTATCCTGTGTTTCTTCCTGCCTTTCCACTGGGCAACTGATTTAGTGTAGGCTCAACTGCCTAGGATGGGCATGTAGCTCTATGTTCTGGCCACAACAAATCCTGGAGTGTGCTCCTGCTGTCCCTACTGCAAAAATAAAGAGTACAGGAATTATGTCTGTACCATAGGGAGTACTGATGCAACATTTAGGGTTAATTAATTTTATGGATCCACTTCCTGAACATGCAGTTATTGAGTCCAGAAACTATAAACACCAAGCCTCAAGCACGCCTCGTTCTGTCGATAGACAGGTGACTATGAAGAGCCAGGCTTGGACATTTCTGTTTTACTTCAAAACAAACATCAGAAGCTGCATGCAAAGAGCATCAGGGAACACAAGGAAAGTCACCCAAGCCTTTATTACATCAGTTGTGCTGCCCTGCCCACCACTGCCTTTCCAGGAGTTGCCAAAGGAACCCTCTTATGAAGGGGCAAAAAGCCTATCTGCAGCTCCTGGGAGCACAAGGATGGAGCCTGTTGTGTCCCCACGGTGGGGCAGGACACAGTCGATCCAGCCTGCTTATGCCCCACTCTGAGCCTGCCATGAATGGGGCACGGGCTTAAATAAAGGGTATTACTATGGGGTGCTGCAACCAGCCAGCTTTTTAAGAATACAGGAACAGATCTGTTTGTCTATCTGTCTACCTATCTACTACATATACTTTTTTATGTCCTTCTACATATAAAAATAAGAAGTAAAATCTCTATACACCTGCGTTGTTACAACAGTTCAAAGCATCTGATGCCAAGTTTCATTGCTGCTTTGCACAGCAAGACAACCTCCAGTTGATCCAATATATTTCGATTAAAATAACAGGTGGAGAGAGAAGTACACAGAGCTGCCCCAGCACACAGACACGATGGCAGCCAAAGATGAGGGCACAGTGGCATGGCAAACCAACCTCTCTCAGGTTTCTGTTCTATTTCTGTCCTCTAAAGGATAGGAGCCCCTGCTGATTAGCTTGCTACTGAGTGATAGCTGGGGTGGAAATTAAATGGCTGGAACATTTGCTTGCATGTACGTGGCGGGGGGGAATAGGAAGGGGGGGAAGCAGCTGATACATAGTTGTGTAGAGCAGTAAATATTAGCATCAATTCTGCTCCTCACAACTGCACATTCGTTACAGCTTTCCATGTACCAAATCCATAAGTCTATATATGCTGAGCCAGGGGCTTGCCATAGCAAGCAGCAAATAATGAATGATGTATTACCTCTCTTATAATGGATTGGTTATTTCAACCTTGATGTGATGAAATAAATGACAGCAATTTTGCTAATACATGTGTTTTCTACTCTCCCTCTCCTATCAAGTAGGGCAGAAAGGTGTCCTTTAACATTTAGAGCCATGGAAGAACACAATATGTATGATGGTAAGTGACTATAATGTAGTATGCCATAAACTCTAAGTACCATCTGGTTTGAAAGGAAGCTGATATGAGGTATAAAGAAGGTATTTTGCACATGACAGAGGTAATAAATCTAGAGTTTGCTTTAGGATTTAGATCCAACTGGAAATAAATCCATTTAAAATATTTTTAAAGTATTGTATAGCTACATTAAGAAAGGATTCTGCCACTGAGTTGAAAGTGCTTCTGGTTCAGCTGGTGATATTACAGTTTTGCCAGTCAAATACTGATCATATCAATCAGTATTCTATTTCAGGCTGATGATGGGAAAGGTATGGCATGAGCAATGTTACTATATTCTCCATTAAAATGCAATATCCAATTCAGTAGCTAAGAATTGCTGGTTCATGTCATCCTTGCAATAAAGAAATTGGATGGGTGCATCACAGCCCTCTTCCTTCTCTACGGTCTGCTTGTTCATGAGGCCAAGCTGTGACCAAGAAATTGCAAAAAGCAGACAGGAGCAAGTCTCCAAGGCCAAAGCAACTAAGAGTCCTTGTCTCATGTAGCTCAGAGCAATACCACCCAATTCAGCACACACAAACCCAGAAGCAGGTGTGGCTGGAGACTTCAGAGTTCATTTCAGGGCTGGGAATGCTGGCGAATTCTTAGGATAACATAACCCTGAATTCAAAAAGATTCCTGTTTGTTCAAGGCAACATGCAAAGGGTCTGACCCTGAGGCCACCAAACTAAAGTAGCTTGAGATAAAACCTTTAGCTTGGCTCTCATTTTGCACAAACTCCTGTGTCCTGCTGTGTCCCCACAGAATGGCAGAGGCCCCATGCCACTCTAACCCTTGGCAAGAGGATGAAATCATGCTGGGAACTCAAATAACTCCCACAGTATGAGGACAGCTCTGCCCTTCAGTAGGGCTGGATGCTAAGCCAGCTGTTAAACACTGCCTGCAGTCAGCTGCACATTCTCCAGCTGCTGCAGCTCTCATCCCTTAAAGAAGAGGCACCACCACTTGGTAATATGGTAGCTCCCCCTTCTTTTTGCTGGCTTGGACATGGAAGTCTCTGCCACCCCAAGACTTCTTGATCCTCATTGGGTTATTAATTTTCCAGCACTCCTGTTGCTTATTGGGTTTCCCAGTCTTCAAAGATTTATCAGACCAAACAGACTGGATCCAGCAGCAGTGGGAGTCTCTCCTCATGTTTATCATCTCAAATATGATGTTTTATACCACAGCTATCTCTTTTCCCTCGTGAAAGCTAACTAATCTCTTTCCCTACTGCCACTTTGCTTAAGTCACATTTGTGTGGCAGCATCGTGAACAGGAATGGAAAGCTCTGTCATATGGAGAGACTCGGATGCAACGTGATTGTCATGTTAACCAACTCACTGCCCTTTTGGATGCTTGGCCCACATCCAGCAAAGTGACATCACTACGGTGCTCTGGGCACATGCTGCAAGTTGTCAGATTGTACCAAAATGTCAAACATCATCCTGGATGCTGCGGGGATCTCAGAGGCTGATCAGCAAAGTTGCTGCACATCTGGCCAGATCCATGCACCCTCAGCAACACGTGCAGCACTGCACAGGGGCAGCAGTGCTGCTCACCCACCCTCCTGGACCGCCACTGAAATCATCACACAAAGCCTTGGGGGCAAGCAGGCCAAGGAGTATCCTTCACAACTTTCTACAGCAAAATTAGATGCAATAAGACAAAATATTACATGGACATGTGGCCTTGCCTTGCTAATAGAGATCCTTTCTTGTGGGATTTCTATAAGACTTTCTACAGAAATGCAAGTATTTCAGGGAGCCAAGGATTTGCAGCCATATAGACCACTGGAGCCCTAGTAGCTGTGGCTCCCAATAGGGTCCTTTATGCTGATGAATTTCTGGCACCTGTCTGCTAGACGTTGAGACATGACCCATTCATGGTGGGCAAAGGCACAGAATGAACCCCCTCTTCCAGCACTGGGCTGCCAGTTACACGACTTTCCTGATGCTATCACACACGAGCTGGGCCAGAGCCCCATCCCAGGCACTATGTGGCAAATTCAGAGCCAGGACTTCACTTTCAGTAGCTTCCTCAGGCTTGACAGCAACATAGCCATGACCAGTCTTGCCCTTTTAGCAAATGAAGGTTCATTTGCTACCTAGTTTATCTTTTGTCTTTTACCTAATCCATCAGAGAAGTTACAAAGCCAAATTTCCATGGCAACAGTCTGGGAAGTCCGAGAGAAAGAACTAGGCAGGATCAAGCATCTGAAGTAGAACTGGGAAAGAGAAAGAACAAAATTACTTACAAAAATTAACAGTCATAACAGAGGGAATAAGGGGGGAAAAAAAAAGACTCGTCAGATAATCAACAATGCAAGATATAGTCATCCAAGGAATTGCAGGGGAATTCCCAGACATCAGGAAAATTTCACAAACTTTCACAAGCCTCTAGAGAAAGAAAATTGCCACCTCCAAGATGGTGGGAGAGACATGGAGATTTTAAACATTTTTGTCTAAACAGAGAACATGTCAATGCATTTTTCCTTTAATTATCCTCTCAAAGGTGTGGTGACCACAGCCTAAATCCACGATTAATTAGCTGTCAATGGTTTGTTCCTTGGCATAGCCCTAATACCTCATGACCAGGTGCTTCCAAGGTACTAGCTGCCAATGCCCCCAGCACCCACATCACATGCCCCATGGAGACAGTGGAGTCAGCAGGGTGAGCCCAAAAAATGGATGGCACAACTTCAGTGAGGGTGAGCGATGGGGGAGTGAGGTGGAAATACAGGTGCTTCCATGATGCTGCCCTTCCTTTGGGGTTGGATAAATTGTCAGGCAGGGGGCTGTGTTGTTGCAGGAAGGCTGGCAGTTTTCTCATATTTTTAACAGGGTCTCCTGCTATGCCTGAGATGCAGTCACTGAGGTGGGTCCTGTGCGATGCTCCTGCTGTCATGTCACAGCTGTCACACAGCGCTGGTGCTGACACTGTCCTGAACCCTGTACCTTGCCTTTCCTTTAAGCAACACTGTGTATTGCCTGTCCACATTTGTTACCACCTTCCCCTTCCAGGCGATGATCTAGTACCTACAGTTCTTCTGAGAAATCCAATTAAGGATGTTGAACGAGCCCCCTCAGATGAAAGCTGACAATTCATTAAGCTACAGGCTTGCTGCCTATACCCAAAGAGTGAAGCGTGTGTTTCCCTCCCAGCAATGCCCCCTCCCCACCTTCCCGCATGATCAGCATGTGCTGCACATCAGAGGAGACAAGAGGCTTTGGGGTCTCTGTGTTCTCCACCCATAGGGGATTTTTCTCCCTTTTTCAGGAAGGAGAGAGGAGGCAGGCAGTACCAGACCCTGAAAACATTCTGGTGATGTTTGGAGGGGAGGCAGGCAGATATGGAGAGAAACCTCTAGCGCCAGTCTGGGATTTATAATGTGCATGGGCCTTTGTGACTTAAATTACTGCTTTTTTTCTGCTGCTTGATCTGAGAGCATATTTGAGTCAATTTGAATATCAAAGAAATTCACAAAGGCAGTGGGGCAAGGAGTAGGGCAGAGACTGACAGGAAAATAAGAAACCATGGAGGCGGTACTGAGATAGTATTGCAGATAGACCAGATTAAAAGATTAAAAAAAGAGGTGATGTGCCTGGCCAGCAGGCAAACACCGCTCAACTTAATACGCTTATTTTTTTCCACTTAATTTTTTCAAACAGACATTTTATGGTCTGTTCATAGGCTACACATACTGTCTTTGAAGAAAAGGTTTTCTGACAGTGGGTGACAGAAGAGCTTTACACCAAAGTACTGAGGAGCAAGCCCTGCTGTAAGTCAGTTCCTCAGAACCACATCTTCAGAATAAACTTAGAGCTTGACCTGGCTACCAGGGATGTGCATTTAGTGCACTTGGCCAGATAAAAGCATAAACAAAACCTATCAGATGAAACGATCCTCTGCACCCCTGAAAACAATACAGGTGCATGGTGGGACACAGCTGAGCTACTGAAGCTCTCCAGCCTTCTTCATATGGCTGTTGATGGTGCAAGGAGGTAGAACATATTCACCTCCATCAAAAGAGCAGGAAGAGAATATCCACAGCCCCTCTGCAAGAGGACCACAAGGAAAAGCTGATCATGCCTGAAAAACCACACCATTACTGCTTTTATTTTATTATCCACGGAAACTGCTCCATGCCCATAATGCCAGGAAAAGTCTCGGAGGAATTAAGAGATGCTCCATGGCATGTTCCACATCACTCTGACTTTACAGAAGTCCTTCACTGGGTCACAGAACCAACTCTTACACATGAATAAAAACCTTAGCCTGTGTTTAATATGCAGAGATTCATCAGTAATGGATGACAACATTGCTAACAAGAGGATGGCTGTTTGGAAGTTTTATTATCATCAGCTTAAAGGCAGTAAGAGACACTTGCAGCTGTAAAATCTTATGCATACATATTATGTGTCTGTGTATACAAATATACATTTTAACATATGTACATACACGCACACACAAACCTATGGTTACTATTTTAACACTCAAAATTCTTATATTCCCCCTACAATGTAATTAGCATTATTATTCTATTAATTAAAATGTTTTGATGTCTGAAATTTAAAGACAGCACATATGGTGGCTTGTATTACTTGGGGTATAAAATAATCAGTCCTTGTTTAAGATGATCAGTCTTTAATAAGATAAAGACTTATTAAAATTTTTTTTGTCTAAGATAATCAGTCTTTGTTTAAGCTAAGATTCCTCTCACTTTTCCCCACATGCCATTTTGAGCATTAGCTTTGCTGTGATTTCCTTCTTTTCTTTATTGATATTGAAATACTCTTACTTCTCATCCTTCTTTCATTGCTCCTACTGCTTTCACACATTTTCTTCACATGGTCATGGGTACATACTCTTTTTACGATTTGCACACTTTCACCCTTCTATAAATTGGCTCCCATACAAACCAGTCCAAATTACATTTTGATATTAAAAAAAAAAAAAAGACAACAATGTTATTTTTTCCATCCAGCTTTCAGACTGGTTTTGCAGTGAGCCAGCTAACAAAAACTTGACTTGTTTATCTGCAGTTTCCAGGTTGGATTATAGCTGCAACTGGGGGGCCATTTTCTGCCTCTCTGTTTTACTGAGAATGTGCTCCAAACTTGGCAGCTACTGAAAAGTTGTGCGCTTTTCTCACAACTTGTCATCTTCCATCCTTATTCAGGCATTCAACTTGGCCACCTTGTAAGGCTTAAAATTAACATGTTATTATTGTCTCCGAAGACCCTTCAGACTTTGACTCTTACCTATTGGAGAAATTTTGATTTCTGTTTAGGTACTTGCTCATAATTTGGGTTCTGTTTCCAATCTGTCACTTGCTAAGCCATCTGTGCCGTCTGGAATATGCCTGGCCCCAATTTGGCGGAATTCTCTTCCCTATGAAATTCATGAGATGCAGCCTGCAGATGCTTTCACTGCTTCTCTGACAAATTTCCTTAATTTGGCAGCTTTGAGGTTTGCATTTTTGTCAGTTTCTAGGCCTGCATCTTGTTCTTGCTATTGTGCCATAGATGGTGGAGGTATATGCAACATGGGTACATACGACACGTGAGAAACCTTCCAGTTTCAGCAGCTTTGACATACAAGTGAACACAAAGATTTCGGTACCCAAGATCCTTATAAGCCATTTTTCCTCTAATACACCATAAAGTCACAGGCACTTGAGAGTGCACGGGTAAGGTGAAGAAATTCATAGCTGCACAGAAGGTCACCATCAGGTTTATATTCCAGATTCAGTGGTGCTGCAGATAACAGCATCTAGGAAGACCTGGATTAGCCAAGACATTATCTTAAATATTGCACAAAGATGAAACTGTACCTTAGCCATCAGTAGACAAATCCTTCTGTCTGTGAGAATTTTTAGCTTCTCAAAAACAAAAACACCCTAAGGATCTGATTTTGGTGCTTTTCAAAACAACTAGGTAGACCCAGTAGGCTCACAAAGACTGATGAAACTGGCCAAACTTTTAAAGGATTTTCTAAATGATCTCTCGCTGATCAAAATATCCTGGATCAACAATGGGTAAAATGGAGGCGAACTGGGTCTGCATGCTTCTAAATTTGACACTATGAAGGTTACTCACTTCTCAATGACCAGAGTGAAATATCTTACAGGAAAACATTTCTACTTTTTTATTTGCTGACTCATTCCTTTCTGAAACAAATTCAGCTCCTAGGAACTAAAGTTTTGAGGTACAGTGACAGAAAAATTTAGTCCAAAGAGCGCAGATCTAACAAAATAGCCAAAGCAAGAAATGTATTAGATTTTATGAGAAAGAAAAATTAACTTTTCCAGAAGTTTTCTCCCACACCCATTCAAGCTGCGAGTTCCTAGACAGAGCTCATCTAATGTGAACATGTAAAGTTAAGTACGTTAGTATGTATTCTAATACCTTACAAAAGTAATCTGATTTCCAGGGGGGTAACCCCTCCCTAGCAGAGGTAATTTGGAGAAAATGAGAAAACCCAGGTAATGAAAAACTCCTGATGCCAGATGGTACCTAAGTCCATCCTGCTGTGCTTTACCTGTTTTTCTCTGTCACTCCCTCATGGCTGCTGGGGCTCCATTTGCTTCATATTATGGCATTAAACAAAAGTTTCGATGGTTGTCATTTAGTCTGCTAGGTTGTCACAAGAAAACATTCAAAGTGAGCAGGTGGCCAGGGAGAAACCCTACCAAACCAGGTTATTCTTTACACTGAGAATAAAAGAACACACAGTTCACAACAACCTCCACCAAATAATTTGCTTACAGCTATCCACATTGCCACATTTTGTGTGGCAATAGCAGCAATTTGGAAAAAAAACACTACAGCAGGATAACAGCCAACAGAGAAAAGGAAAATGGCCTTTGCTGGTTACATTTTCTTTCTCAGAGTAGAGAGTCAAGAAGCTATACTTTGCATTATTAAACAGCAACCCAACTGTCATGTCTCGAAGTTCCCACTAAGATCAGATGATCAACTTGATGCCAGATTATGGAGGTGTATTTCCATCTCCTAACTTTACTTCAGATATGTTGTTATTGGGATAACAGTTGTGTTTAATAATAATAACCCCCACACAATAAGGTTAAAAGGTGCTATCTGAACAGATATTTGTTAATGTCATTAGTGTAAAATACTCCTTTGTAAGACCCCAAGCCCTGTGGTCTGGACTGATGCTAATGGACAGCATCCCAGCAGGAAAATGATGTGTGCTTCATCACAAAAGCTGGAAAGAGTTTGTCTGCTAGCCAAAATCTCTCTCCTACTGTTTATAAAGCAGCATCTCACTGAACTACTCCCCTTTTTACAGCTCATTACTGTGCAAGGGATTGGCTGCTGTTCAATTCCAGAGTTGCAGAAAAGCACCTTTCAGGGTGTCTAACCTTCCCTCCAATCTCATGACAACTCAGTGTGATAGGTAATATTTCACTAGGTCTCTTGCTCAGAAATACTGCTTTTGTTGCTGCTGTGATAATCCCAAGCAAACAGAAAATCCATCGATCCCGTGTACTGGAAGTAATTAGAACTGTGGCTGCATACGATTCCTAAAAAGTTCTTTGAGTCAGGACTTTAAACATGAAATGCCTTTTGGTGGATTCAGCATTTGGTCTCTGAATAATGCAGTCTATAAACTGAGAGTATCTTTAAAAGACGACATTTTTATTGTTTATAGTCCTCAATTAGTGTTGCTATAATTTCAAAACATGGCTGGTATCTCTGCTGTCCATAGGATACTAAGATTGTGGTGAAAGGTATCACATGGTTTGTATTGTAATTTTTTAATTCTCCTAACAATTTTTATGATTCTCTTCAAATAATGGATCTCCCCTGTGCACTCATATTTTCATTTTTGATTGTAGGCAATTAATTTTTATTACCATAAAAAAAGCCTTCTGACACTCTTATGGTGAGCTTGTTTTATTTACTTAGTCACTAGCCTGTGATGAAAGCAACACCCCTAATGGCTCAGTCAAGAACCTTCTACTGGCAACATACACAGATCTGCTGTGATGCGTTACTCTTTTATTAGATTACAGTTATTGTAAAAGCTGATACTCAATTGTTTAATAGGTTTTCTTAATTCTAATCTTCTACGCTAGATGTAGATGCTGAAAAAGGTCTGAGGCTTTACTGCAATTGAATGGTTTCCTAGTCATGAACTGCTAATTACTTACAGGCTTTTTAGAAATTAAAAATCCTTGTATTTCATTTCCAAACAACGCCATCAGCATTTTAATAAAACATTTACAAATTACCAAGAGCAAAAAAATATTTCTTGAATGAATTGCAAAACTGAATTAATAGAGATGCATATGTAGATGGCTCCCACAAGCTTGTGCTGGCCACCAGTGATTTCTGCTATAGCTCTGGCAGGAAGGAATTTATTTGAATTCACAAGATAGTTTTGAAAGAAAAGAAATGCACCTCTCTTTTTGAGGTACCACTCAGCTGCAGATAAAAACTGTTTTGACCTGTGGGAGAGCTGATGAGAACCATTTTTAATCTGACTGACTCATCTCAGCATTAAAACAGCTAATGCGATCTGTTCCATCCTTAGAAGATGGAAATTTTGTTTCTGAGCACACGTTTTACTTGACAGTGCGTGTTGTTTCTGGGTGGACTTCATTCTGCGCTTCGATTTCTGAGCACCAGGTGGGACTGAGAGTGGCTGAACCAAAAATCTTTGCTAAAGCCTACCAGAAGGGTAAACTTCAGGAGTGTACATTTTTGTGGCCTTGGTAGTTGAAGCAATAATAAAATATTTTTGCTTATTCACGGAATAAAAATTTTAGTTAACAGTCTTATGTACTGCAGCAGGAATGCAAAATGACACTAGGCTTATAACTGTGGAAAACATACTAAAGAAAACCAAAGAAAACAGATGATAATTTCATAGAACAGATATGCTAAGGCCTGAAAAAAATGCTGATTCCTGAGGAATTTGCCAATTTTCTTTTCAAGCTTCTTTCTAATGCACTTACAAATGCATAAATTGTTCTAATGCTCTTTAGGTCATGAAAAGCAAATTGGTAGGGTAAGAACTGTTTTTCCTTGTCAAGTTGGGCACCCTACCTAGTTACAGAAGTGAAGACAGTCTGCTTCCTTCTCACCATGCCATCATGATCAAAGGAACAGGATGCAAAGATTTCCCCCACTGGAACATGCTGCTATTCAAAGCCCTTTGTAGGCACCTCACAGAAAAACATAAGTGTCTGGTATAAGATGAAAAGAGAGAGCACATGTATTTATTTATTCAGAATGGCATTTTGCAGCCCCAAAAGAAATGTACATATGCATGTATGCATGCACTTACATCCATAAACGGGGGTCGCTAAGGAGGAGGGTGCTGTCAGTGGGGCTTTCTCTTTCCCCTGGGCAAAACCCCAGCCTTGAAAAGGACTCACAGGCTGTCACTGGCTCCTGGTGAGGCTCTGCCATCTCTTCCTCTGTTACCAGGCAACATTATCAGCGATGCTGCACATGTGCACTGGACATTAATTACCACTTTCTGCTTGCTGTTTATATTTTCATCTATGCATTTTCCTCCAGAACCATGAGGCAGTCTTGAGCGAATGAGATTTTCTTTGAAAGGATGTCTGTACCCATCAGCTAACAGACCCAATGGGTAAAACATGCCTCAGTGCAGGGACTCCTTTGCTCCTGCTCAGCTCCAGCCACGCTGGATGCAGCCTCAGCCCTGGTGTGGTTGGGAAGGGCCAATGCCTGCTATGTGGGGCTTCCCAGCACTGGCTCTCCTGGCTTCCACTTGCTATGGCAGGTGTTTATTATGTTGGGGAATTAAACCCTCAATCGCCCAAATAAGAGTTACATTGGGATCAGTGGCAATTTTACCTGAGCCAAGTATTTCAGCATGTGAATATGTCACCCTCCAGATAGTCAAGGTATGACTTTGTCTAGTTTTGTAAAAACAGATGTCAAGAATCAGACAGGTAAAAAGGCAGGCAGTAGTTTTAAAGTTATTAAGTACATGTTGTGGCAAGTACATGGTGATCCATCCCCCTGTACAGGAGAGACGGGCACTTGAGGAACAGGAATGACATCTATATAGCAATACCTCATTCCTTCACTCTGATATATGAAAAGGCTGTTATTCAAACCAGAGATACATCAGGAGGTATCAGGGCTTGGGTGAAGTGTATGGTGCCCCCTTTTATGCAAGACAGAGCCACAGCACTGGCCATTCTCTCTCACTCTACCCAGAGACCTCATTCCTCAGCTCCTGTTTCAAGGCCTGTTTTCTACCAGCTTTAATTACACAGTGCTGTTTAAGGGAGAAGCAGTGAGCCACACACTGCACAGCTATTAATGGAAATCCTGTTGGTGCAGCAGGACAGTACAGAGCTTGGCTACACATGGGGAATAGCAGCACTGAGCTAACCCTGCCTGGGTCAGGCACTGGCAGTAGGAACAGGCACAGAACATGTGGCACTGCCACCACCTGACCTCCTCCACTGGCCTTCATAAAGTGTACATGTTGAATAGAAATTCTGCACATAAAGAGACTACAGTCTGAGAAAAATGCGGGGAATAAGAGGAAGTGAACTTGTCAGGCACATCCACTGATCCATCTTCTGGCTATGAAGGTCTCCATTTTCTCAGTCTCAATTTTCAATGTCAGAAATGTAACAGAATTCTGATCTTGAACAGGCTGCTACTACTACCAATCCTCTAAGAACTTACTCCCCAACCTTCACATTGTTTTAGATTGAAGTGCCCCAAATCATTTGTCCCATTTAAAAAGCAGGTAAGGTTTTACTGTAGGAGGCCTTCTCACCACCATAAACATATCCTTTTTTTGCTTCAGAAACACTCTTCCATCATTCCTCCATGCTAATGTAGTCTCTGTGTCTGCAGGAAGCTTGCATTTTCTCTCTCCCTACACATATAATAGATGTGAAAAAGTTCCAGAAGACACATGACATGATTTCAGAAAGGAAGAATCATCTATCTGTCATTACCTTGCCTCTGGTTTCACTACACTGACACAATACTTTCAGTCTCTTACAAGAACGTCCAAGAATGAATTTAGGGTATATGGCTCTTTTAATCCTCATAAATCTGGAATTACCCTAATTACCAAGAAGAGACATCATTAAAAAGGAATGACTGCACAACTATCTTCTCAACATCACTGTCACTGCATTGACAATTTAATTAAAACTGCTGTGCACTTAGTTTGTATCAAGGAAGGTGCAGAATTTTTAAAATTCTCAGCCCACATTCATCACAACGTTCCTCAGTGCCACTACTTTGAGATTACATCAAATAACAGATTTTATCATTCTTGGAGATATAGGAATATCTCAGAAGAAAATCCTTATCTTGATATGGGATCTTCATGCCAGCACACAAACGAAGTTGACTAGAAATAATCATCTTTACTGCAAACAATACGACGAGTCTACGAAGTTCATGTTCATTATATAATACTCAAAATTTTTTTTTGTCAGGCTTTGTTGCCTGACATAGGAAATGAAGAGGTATGTGAGACAACTAGAAGGCAAACAAAGAAAAGATTAATTACAAATTTATTGTGCCATTTTTTATCAGCAGAAGTCTACTCTGACTCTGGTCTCACACACTCAGGTGTAAATCTGCAGCAGCTGCCTTGGTGTCTACGGAGTTAGGGGAATCAGGCGCTTAACCATTGAGACCTGATGCTGTTCTCCTTTCCAGACCAAAAACTCAGGGAACTGTTTCCATGACTTCTACCACATTTTGTGACTTTCTTCAAACATGAAAGCAGCCTCATTGAAAATCTCTGCTTTACTTTTTAATAAAAATATGTTTCTAACCCATGTGAGCTTTTAATGCTTTGATATTGAAAGGCAACTACATGAACCCCAAAAGCACTTTCTAATCTCATATTATTTAAACCAGTCTCAGTATTTCTCAGAGCCTGACTAATGACTTTCAAACACTTAGGACTGCAATGACTCCAGCTGGTGATGTGATATCCACTTATTTTATTTACTAAATTTCTTTATAACAACTGCTCACCTTTTCACATGTCTAATCCTTGACATCTGGTTTTACAAAAGCAGAGACAAAGCCTGTTCCAGCAGCAAAGCTGTGACACTCACTGCAGTCTGACCCTCTGTTAGTATTTTTCCGATCTTGATATAGAGCATTGACTGTATCCTGCCTTCACAAAGCACAGTATAGGATGACTGTAAGATACACTTGGCCCAGGGATGCAAAAGATGCTGACACAGTAAAGGAAATGCCAAGCAGTGAAGAGAAAAGCCATCTCTGAAGTCAAAGAGGTTGAAGCATGCTGGAGGGGGCAAAGGTTGCCTTTGACCTCCTGTTCTTTTCTGACATGCTGGTTTCTCTGGAAAGATGAAATTCAAATATGACCTCTGTCTATTTTCCTGGCATGCACCTGATTTGCAGTCCTTAGCAAACAGAGGGAAGCAGGAGAGTAAAGATCAAGTAGTTTGCATGTAATTAGTGGGAGGAAACAGGCAGTGCTTTCAGTGTCAGCAGGTTGTATATGGAACAAAACCTTTCAGCATTCACAAACTATTGTCATGACACCTGGGAAAGAAAACATGCACTGTAAGACCTGGCTATTGTGCAAAAAAGCCAGTGCTACATGGAAGAGCAGGGGGTCCAGAAAGCAAAGCTGACCAGGAGGTTAAGCTGTCTTGCCAGTGTAATAGGCTGGGAAGGATGTGGCCTGCAGCATTCTTTGCCATTGCTCTCAAAACCAGCAGCCTGTGTTCCAACATTCATTGCTGTGTATGCAGAGCATGGCTGGGGTGTCCTGGCCACAGCCCTGAGCTGACGGATGCTGCTGCCTTGGAGCTATTGGACTACTAGAGCTGCCTCGGCAAAGATAAGGTGGTCCTGGCACCCCTTCCCTACAGGATGGCAGCATCCAAAAAGGCCAGCTGCAGGCTAGACTCATGTCTGTAGGTTGCCAAAAACCTTAGTCAGTGGTAAGGAATTACAGTTGAAGTTTGCTGAAGAGAAAGTATCAGGGAAGAAGCAAGGTTTGCCACAAAAATAATCATTTGGGAGACTGGTTCTCTATTGTGCTTTGTTTCCATATGGAATTCTCATAAAAATGTGCTTTTCTGCTTCTGCTGTATTTCAGATGGGTTTTTTTTGGGGGGGGTGAACAGTGTGTGTTGTCTCCCAACTGTGTTGTTTATGTTCTCAGCTTGCACACCAGCTGCACAGCAACATGCTGCAGGTTGCCAATGAACACAACTGGAAGCCAATGAGACAAGATCATCTTTGAAGATTCAGGAACACTGTTCTCCTTGGGATGACGTGCCATGCCAGATGAAAAGCTCTCTGTATATCCAGGCACTGGCAACAGCATGGACACTTCATGCGACACAAATGCTGGATTAGTATGGTCACCTCCTGATGCAGGAGCCTCAAGGTTGCTTGGCTTGTAGAGCCAGATGAAGAGCACTGTCAGGATCATGTGACTTAGACACATTGTCCAGGTTTTTGTTTAAGTGCTGTCCAGTTTGTTCAACTGCACATGTCATCTATAAGGTCACCAAGTCATCTCGTGCACATACCTGGATATCCACCTCAGAAATTCCCTTCCCCATATCTCTTTCTGTTGCCCAAGTAATCAAGCAAAGCCCTGTGAAAACTCATGGCACTAGATGCAAGTTGGATTTGATCTCAGCTAGATGTCTCACTGTGCTGGATATCAACACTGACCTGTCACCAGTCTGGTGACTGTTTTATTATATTCATCCATGTTTAGGAAATTAATTAAATAAATAAATATACAGCTCACCTCAGAACATATCTCAGCATCCCAAAACAATTGTGAAGCAATCACAAACAGCTTCTTTCATGTAGGAAAATCGAATGTTTTTGGAAAGACAATTACTGCTCTTTAAGCCTCACGAATCTTACTTGAGCCACAAGCAGGTGTATCAGATATGGTGAAGACACGCTGATCTGACAAAACACTCTGATCACTGATAACTGTACCTGAGTGTGGAAAGCCTGTGCAAAGCCATGGTGGCCATGGGATGGGACATGTCATGATGGCACTGGGACTGAACATGCTTCATGAAAACAGGATGATCCTCACATGAAGTTATGCTGTGATGATTGCAGTCAGTGGCATAAAGCCAGTAAGCCCTGCCAGGACACGCCTGCTTAGCTGGTGAAATTTTTGGTCTGCCAAAAGACCAAAGCTGCCCAGAGCAGCTGGAATGCCCAGAGCAGTCTGCAGAAGACAGCACTGGCATCATCATCAGGACCTTGCTCTGTGCTGGATTTAATCCTGAATTTCCTGATCAGAGGAATTCCTGGTCAGAAGTTGGCTAATATTTCCTGAAAGAAATGGGGGATTGGCTTTGAATTGTCTCTGCATGAAATGTTTTTTTGGGGCTTTGTTTGTTTTTTCTTTTTTTTTGGTTTTGGTTGATTAAGTTTTTTATTTTAGAAGTTAAAAAAGAAACTACATTTTGGGGATCACAGCAAAAATATTTTAGTTTTGACTTTTGACTTTCTTGAAAACAAACATTCCCCAGGTTTCCCCATTTTTTTCAAAAATGGGAACATCTTTAGTGTTTTCGGTTTTATAGAGATTAGTACAGGTTATCACCTATTAAATCAACATTTTGAATTAAAGATACGTTCAAAATCTCCATTGTTATGAAAGAAAACTATCTAAAATATAAACCTTTGCTCCAAAAAGAGTAGATTCTCTCTGGATTTCCAACCATCCCATTCTTGGCTTCAGGAAAATGAGAAACACTGCTGTGGTTTTCAGATCAGGAACCAACATATGATATAGCACAACATAGAGACAAGTGCTCTAAAAGGCACAAGATCAGTATTGGAGCCCCACGCAGACATATTTGTATGACTCCTAGAAGAGGTCATGAATCACCTGTTTGTTTTTCCTCTAGAAGAAGAAGGAAGGAATTCAAAAAAACACAGCACAACTGCAGACATTCAGACTAATGTGGGTCACAGCACAACTGCATCTCTGAGCTGTGCAGTTCTACTTTTGCTTTGTTTCCTCCAAATTTCACAAACATCACCCAGCCTTAAGAGGCAAAGTTCTTCACTTTCTTTCACCCTAGGTAATCCCAAACAAGTCACTGCAATAGCATGTGAGGTGAAAGCATGACCACAGTCACCACTGCAAATTAAATCTTGTAATGGCAATGAGCAATTAAACAGGTTACCTTTTAATATTTCTTCTAGCTCAGTGCAAGCTCCTTAGATACTATTCCTTCTCCCTTCAGTA
Organism: Calyptomena viridis; assembly: GCA_013390005.1. Taxonomy (NCBI): domain Eukaryota; kingdom Metazoa; phylum Chordata; class Aves; order Passeriformes; family Eurylaimidae; genus Calyptomena; species Calyptomena viridis. The sequence continues at coordinate 291,052 of WEIV01023309.1, forward strand.
ATGCCCCTGCCTATGTTTTTGTCCTCTCCCAGTGTCTCCTCATTACAAATTGGTGGGTTTGGGGATAATGTAAGGCACACAGTGGATTTGTTTCAGCTAAACTAAGACTCTGGGCAATACGAGCTTTTTTCATGTAAAACATTTTTTGTCTTTCCTGCACTAATTCCTTAGGGTAGTGGAGGAGTGGTGTTCATTGCGGTTGGTTAATTTTTATTAATGTGATCTCTCCCTTTCCTTTTATTGGTTACATATGAGCATGAAGTTGATTAGCCAAGGGAAAAGTGAAGTTACACATCATTTGTCTTCTCTTACATTTCCATTGATCAATCCATTCAACATTATCCATTTCCCATTAATTTTCTATTTGCAGCACACCTTATTTTTAGAACCAGAGTTAGCAAATTGATTTGCTGCTCCTAATCAGCAGTTTCCATTTACAGCCTGTGAAGTGGGATTAGCACAGCACACTTGCCATTTCATCTCTGTCAGTGATACCTCACACTAAATAATTTTTACATTTGGTTTTACTGAGTTTGCCTTCTGGAAGAAGAACCAGCTATATGAAAGTGCAGCCTACTCATTGGACTCTAGTCCAAATCTCTACCATTTATTATACAGATTATAAGGCTTTTGAGCAACACCGACAGGGTATATAGAAGTCTAATGAAGCCAAAATATCTCTGTTCAAAGTCACAGTGCAGTGGTGAGAAAAACACTGCCTCTGACATTCACATTGCCTTCAACCCTCAGACTTTAAATGCAATGAAATTCTATCAAAGACTCTGATTATGTGATGTTATTGCTTCAAAAAAGCATCATGAAGGTAGGATGGGATTTTGTTCAAAGCATTACAGAAGAGTGTTTGAATTAGGAGATAATCTGTTAATTCATCGGATTGTTCAAGCACAATGCACACAAATGACAGAGTAAGAAACATGGCTGTTTTTCTATTAACAGTTCCACATAATGCTGCCTTCCCTCCTGAGACTTGATTAAAATGTAATTTAAATTGCTCCTGTCTTAGAGCTTCATTGTCTATTATCTTGAACTGAGACAGAAGCTCCCTGTTGGGAGGATGTTTAATACCACAACGTTAACTTTTATTTCATTGTAGAAAATTTCTCCACCTTTCTCAGCTGATCTTGTTCATTATGGAAAGATGATGAACACAGGTAGCACCCAAAAGAGATGAGCTAGTCAGTAACTGATAGGCTTTTTTCTTTATTTGGCAAAAAATGCTACCAGGTCCTGTTACCATCTATTTCAGTGGACCAAAAATGCAACACAACAGAATATGATCTATTGCTGTTCTTGCAATTCTTTTGCCTAAATTAAATAAATATCAGTTGACAGATATTAAATTCAAACAGCAATAAGCCTTATTATAATACATCATTGCCAAAAAAAAAAAAAAAAGAGTCATAACTTTCTGGCTTGCTACATACTGTTTTATCAATGGAAACTATTTCCAAAAAATGCACTGTGTTAAAATAATTTGAAGGGAGAACTATTTGCCATATACTCTGATTTATGCTTAATCACTTTTTTTTTCCCTTTCTCTACTGAAAATAAGAATGATTTGGCAACTAAAAGCATTACTCAAGCAGACTGAGTGAAAGCAACCCCTTCTTATTATCTCAGTGCACAATCCCCATCCAAGAGACATAAATTGTTACATGGAGTTCTCTTACCACACACTAATTCAATGTTAAAGTCAATCATAGTACTGCAACAGAAAACAGCAAACAGCTCCATAATAGAAATCAGTGAAGTTTGTTACACGTTCATTTCTCTTTATTTCTTGATTCTGGAACAAAGACAGCAATTTTTCTCAGTCTTTCACTCTGGGTTGTAGCACAGTTCATTTTCACAGAAACTGGCACTGCAAGTTAAATGAAAGTGGTAATTCAATAACCATTTTCTACGACACAGCACCGACGCTGATCTCCAAATTGAATGTTTCTGATTTTGCTCAGTATTGGAGTGCTCCACAAAACAGCCACGCAAAACCTCATGTCACTTCTATCCCCTCTACACCGTTAGCACTTTTTCACCTGCATGACAACCAGGCAGCATGAATAATTTTAAATGTTTCTTTCAGAAGTACTGTGAAATCTCACCATCTCAGACAAACATGAATCTTAAATTACAGATCTGACTTTAGGACTTATACTTACTAACTTCCTTGGAAGAGAGGACACAAGCACTGAATAAAGCTATACCTAAATTAAGTAAGTGAGGCTTGGGAGGATCCCCAGCTCCTGGGTTGCAGTTGTTCATGTTGTCCAAAAGCAAAAGGGTTCCCAAACAGCACTGGTGCTGCCCCAGGGGGGCTACAAACTGCTGCAGAGTACAGTAAGGACCCAGCCACCCTCTTCTGCAGTCTGGAGAGTTTCCCAGCCTAGAGATGTCAGTAAACCTCAGCAGCCCACTGATTCCTGCCAGTTAGCATCAGCTCCCAGGTCTGTTTTCAGGCATGCTTAATTTACTGCTGTAGGTACTAGCATAAAGAGTTTGAAGTACCCATGAGAGAAGTGGAATAAAATTGAGACCAGCTGGAACCACTTCCAGAGGTGCGATGTTAAACACACACTGAGTGGGAGCAAAGCTGGGGAAAACAGGACCTGCCTGAGCAGTCAATCTCACAACTATTTACACAACCTGAGAAAATGCAAAATACTATGCTTGGTTTTTTTTGTAGCACAAGAAAATAACTGGGAACTAGATGCTCCATGTTGTGAGGTACTTAAATACAGTATCAGTGAAAAGTATTGTAGGGTTAGTAGTTTTGCTGTATAGTCAAAAGGCATTTCCTGATTAAAAAGGGATGTTATATTCCCAGCAGCATAACCACATGCATATAAAACATTTTATTTTGAGAAGTCACTACTGAGCTGTAAGTCATTATGCATGAAAGAAAGCTTACAGAAGCAAAGATGGGAGAGGTAATCACACAGCCACAAGCACTGAAACAAATCTGTATAAGGGTAGAGTTGTGTTTATGGTTGACAGAGCTAGTAGAAATCTGTTAAGTAGATTAAGTAGAAATATGCAGTCAGACAAAGATAAATTATCTCATTTGGCATAGTACTAAATCTAAATTGCGGTTTAAAACAGAGAATGATGAAAAAATCAGAACTGCTGCAAGGGAAGTTGGAAAAAACCCAGCATTTCACTACAATGAAAGGAAATTTTTTCCTGCTCCTTCAAGACCCACTATGTAGCATTTCTATTTTAATCTCTGAATTTGAAACCATTTGCTTTGAACCTCTGTATTCTGCACTTAAAGTAGGATTTTTTTTTTTTCAATTATTTCAAGCATTTACCAAGTTGGCCTAACTGCATTTCCTATCATTGGCAAAGGGATTTCAAGAACTGTATCAAGAGGGCTATTGAAAATTTCAGGATTTGATTCTTCTGACCAAGCCTTCTGAAGTAATGACAGCTGACGATAGGGGACTCCAAATCTGATAGCACACAAAAACTGAGAAATAAGCAACTCCAAATAAATGGAACATGAGCTAAATGGGTAGGTTTTATCATTTGGTGGTAATTATGGCTTTAACATGGGCAGGATGACTTTTGAATTAGGCATCCAGTGTCAATAGGAGCTGCACATTCATTCATTAAACCCACTTTGGAAGGAAAAATTCTGATCTTCATTTCACCTTATGCATATATGTATGTCGCAAATCTTACAGCAGCAATGTTTTTGCTATGGAATGATGATGGGTTTGGTGCAGACATGAAGCTACAGATTGACTTGTTTGGAGTCACCTGTCTCACCCAGAAATGCTGACTAAGAGCAGAGATCAAGCACAACCTGATGTGACTCAGAGCACTAGATGACTCCAGAACCAAGCACCAACATCCACATTAGCAAACAGGTTGGAGCAATGGGTGGGAAGCTCTAAAGTGGAGCCAGAGGTGCTGAGGACCCAATGCCTACACTGTACGTGTTGCAGGGGGCTACTTCTGATTAGCTCTAGCACGCATCAGCAGGTAGGGCACATCAGTGTGCTTCCAGGGTGCAGATTCCAGCTTAGTTTCATGCACAGGGATCAAACTGCTGCATGCTGAGAAAGCTCCCTGATGGGAACCAAAGTAATCAGAGACAGGCAGGAGATTCACTTCAAAAGTATCATCCTAATCTGAACAAAAATGCTGACCTAGCCTACACTGACAGTCTAAATGAGAATCAGCTGCTGAAAACCTGAGTGCTCTTGGGCAAAGTAACAGGACGTGAATTAAATACGATACTTTGAGGCCACATTAAGGGCAGTCACACTTTAGGCACCTAAGAAATCAAGAAACTGATTACACTACTTGCTTACAGTCAGAAGATTTCATAGGTAGACAAAAAGAAAATTAGACAAAGGAAGATATAAGTGCGGCATGAGAATTTTCACAGAAACTATCAGCTTTGTGTTTTGTCTGGGAAGATGCCAGCCAGAAAACTAAATTCTGACATCTTCCCACATAACCATCTCAGCAGAATTGGTGCCTCTTCATGTACAATATGTGGGATGAAAAACTACCTGAAAGCAGACAGCATTCCCACTTCATGTTTATACATTGCTGTATGTACAATTTTCAAACTGCTTTGCATAGTTTCAGGCAGGCAGCACTCACTGAGTTCAACTGAATTGCACATGACTAAACAACCACAAGCTGCTTAAAAAATATCCTCCCTGGGTTTCAAGCAAAAACTTACTGTTTAAGTGTTGATTATTATTTTTTTCCAATGAGATTAATTAAGGTCTTTAAGAAGCACAAGCAAAAAGAAGAAAGAGGACTTGCTCATCATATTAGTTTTTCCACATATGTGTGGCTAATTTTCAGTTGTGGCTGAGATAAACTGAGAAGTCATCATGCACATGTGTGTGCACACCTGAACAGGGACCTTAAGGTAATCTATCCAGGTAACAATGCTGGTGAGCTGGGAGAGAAATTAGACCTGAGAAACCATCAAGATACTCATAACAAGGGACACAGACACTTTCATGAAAACTGTTAGATATCAGTGTTAAGCAGCCAGACACTAAAAAACACTTTGAAAGTAAGAATTTGTTTATGCTTTAACAGAAATTTATTCATGGAGCTCCAAACTGTCTTTTATTACCTGAAGATCTATGTCATCTGCAGGATGAAGTCTACCAAATAAATCAAAATGAAAGAACAAAAATACCTTTACTACAGCATAAATGGAGGCAGATCCAAATTACAGTACTCCCCTAGTCATAACCCCCATGTTTTTTTAGTCCATCTGAGGTTCTGATTATAGACTTATATTTCAGGTCTTCAAATCGGTGCTGGAAAAATATCATTTAAGCAAAGCTGCGGGTTAGAAATCAGGATCTAACTAACCCTTTTTCCTCCCATAGGGCTGATTTGCGTGAGACTAATTTAAAATGCAGAATAATACATGAACCATGTGAACAGTTTAAAGGTTTATAAAATACCCTAATGCTCTCTGTATCTAGACAGCTAATTTATAATTTTCCCGTGGATTAACTCACAAGCAATCCAAACTCATCTTTCCATTAACCCATTGTGATTAGACAGATCCTGATGCCATACAAGGCATGAGCACCATCTCAGCCATACTCATTTGCTTTGGGAGGCTAAAGTGCCCTGATTATTGTTCTCTTTCATGACCAAGAGCCATGTTAAATGGTTTTGCTAATCTGATGTATGGGTTAGCTGGAGAGGAGAACCTTCAGTCACATCAGCTTAAGAACTAACCATCATGATCTAATGTTAATTGATGTGGTGCACACTCTCACAGAAGCCAAATCATGGTCCCAGATGGACTTTGAAGGGCCAGATCTCCTCCCTTTGCCTTAGATACAAATGGTTGTGACATGGGATAGTTAAGCCAAGAGAAAGCCCTCCAGGTACCAAATGGAGGGGAGATGAAACAATAAAATCCTATTGAAATGTAATGGCTGCTTATAGGGGCATGCAATTAATCAGTTCCTGTGCACCTGAGGTAACATTAAATATTGTCTCAGCAGGGTATCCAGTAATCTGTTGAGTAATTATTACAGCTCCTGAACAGGACACAGGAGGAACACTGTTTATCTATCAACGTGCTACTGTTTGTACATGACCACAGGATAAACTGTCTCGGGCAGAGGAGAAAATACTCAGGGGCAAAAGCTTCAAATCTTGCTCCAGTGCTCTGGTACCAGCCTCAAGATTTACAATAGAGCTGCCTTCACTCATATAAAAACCTCATGATGTATCAATAAGTTTCAGAGTATTTCGATATGGGCCTGACCAGGACAGGTCTGACACAGCACTAAATGGATCATTCTTTGGTGGCAATATTGCCATTATACCTGATGATATAGCATGGTTTACATGAAGAACATACAGCTGGCAGCTGTTAACAACTGCTAAAGCAGAGACCAATATTCAGAAGCACTCCAAGATACTGACACAATCAAAACTGGTAACAGTCTGCACAAATAACAAATAAGAACTTGTTGTCAGTGTTGCTATAAAAAACTGTTTGGGTTTTTTTTTGTCTTATTTTGAAAGAAGCCAAGGTGACAGTGGGTGATGAGGGATCTATCTGTCCCCACGGCAGACCTTTTAGCTTGCACTTGAGAATAACAGAGTCAGGGAACCATGTATTACTTTGCCTGTGAACTCTTCCACTGAGGAGGTCAGTAGAGGACCTCCTTCTGCAGAGATGACAAACAGGCATCCTTCACAAAGCATTGACACAAGAAGGATCTTGAAGAATCTAACAGAGATTGGGCTTCTAGACAGTTGATCTCTGTATAGTTTGATGCTTGAGCACATCCATGTTGCTCAACAGTTCTGTCAAGGGATTTGACTTCTCTGAAATGGTTATCTTCTTCTAAGCCTCTATTGGGTTTGTGTGGCAAGATTTTGGTAGCAGGAGGTCTACAAGGGTGATTTCTCTGAGAAGTTGCCAGAAGCTTCCCCCATATCCAGCAGAGCCAATGCCCCCTGGCTTCAAGACACCCACTGCTGGCTGAGGTTGAACCCATCAGTGACAGTGGCAGAGCTTCTGGGATAGTATTCAAAGGGGGAAAAAGCCAGCACAACAGCAATTTTAGTCAGAAAACAGATCAGTGAGAATGTGTGAGTGAAACATTTCTGCAGACATCATAGTGAGTGGAGAAGAAGGGGCAGGGGGTGCTCCAGGTGCTGGAGCTGAGGTTCCCCTGCAGCCCATGGGGGACCACAGGGGAGCAGAGATCCACCTGCAGCCCATGGAGGAGCCCACACCAGAGCAGGTGGATGCTCAAAGGATGCTGTGACCCTTGGGGAAGCCTGTGCTGTAGCAGGTTTGCTGGTGGGACTTATGACCCTGTGAGGAACTAATGCTGGAGCAATCTGTTCCTTTTCCTACTCTGATTTCATTGACATTAAATTAATTTCCCCAAGTTGGGTCTTATCTTAAGACACTTACTATATTTTTTATCCCCTGTCCACTTGAGGAGGGGAGTGATAGAGCAGCTTTGATGGGTACCTGGTGTCCAGCCAGGGTCAACCCACCACAAGGTCAAACTCTGATCTTCAAATACTCATGTACACTCAGAGAAATTCAGGCATATGGCACAGACATATGAATCACAGCCTTCACCACAACAGTTGAGTGGTGGCAAGGCTCAAACTCTATTGGAAAGTACCTAAATACTACAACATTTGTTGGGACAGATGTACATTATTTTAAAATATATGACTATTAGACTAAATAGTAAAAATAATTATAATTATTGGTGTTTACTTTGAGAGACAATCTGATTTTATTTATATTGTACTCCATTTTTTTCATGTTGTGCCTTTTGTTTCTAAAAAGTGGTAGGTTTCAGTGAGATGGGATATTTGCTCAAAGCCAATATTTCAAGTTATTTGCCAATTTAACAGAGATAAAGCCCATTATATTTACAAAACTGTAGTCAGTTTTGAGTTGTCCCAGTTGTATATTCATCCCCCAGTGACTGACTCTCTAGCTAACATCTAAAAAGGAGCTCTGGAGTGGCATAACAGAGGATAGATCAGCACATGTTACCTCAAATATGTGCCAGAACCACTTTTCTCACTGGCTTCCTAAACATACTGTGGAACAGACTGGCTTGGAAAAACCTTGATAGCTGGTTCTTAATACGTGATGAGCAGTGGATCTCTTGGCTCAGGGCTCCAGCTCCCAGGAGAAGCTGGGCACCTTGGTGGCCGTTGGAATCACGCAACTCCAGACCAGCACAAGCTGAGAGCACTGAGCCACAGCAGACCACAGTATCTGCCAGGAGATCCTGATTCTGAGTGGGTCTGGCTTTTGTGAAATGAGCTGTCTCAAAGCCTCTGGTAACTTGGGAATGCAAAGAAGGAGGGAAGCTGGAAATAGCTTTGTCTCCCAGACGTGCGATCTTGTTGAGAAAGAAATACACTGTTTGGTGAGAGCAGTGAGCAAGGAAAGCTTCCTGTAAAATGTATTTAGCAAAATCCACACATGTATGTGTCTGTTGGAAAGTATCTGCCATCTGCATGGGCTGGTGATGAGGCTGCAAGTAGAGGCAGTGTGCGAACTGGGAGTGCTTCAAAACATCCCAAATCAGAGCAGGAGATCAATCACCTAAAAGGTTTGTCCACCGTGACATGTCCTGTGACACTGAGATCACATTCTTGAGCTTTTCCCACAATTTTTAAGGCTAGAAGGTTTCTTGGAAAACTAAGCTGAGCCCCAAAAGGACAATTTTTTGTGGGTGAGGTTAAATGCAGTAGATGTTGAATTTGCTCACTGAAATGCATGCTGAATTCATATATAAAGAAACTGCCTGCTCACAAATGGATGTTTGGACAAAATCTCACTACCTTGTCCATTGTTAGGTACCACCTGGCCCTTTTGTGCTTCCAAATGAAAATAAATAAAATAATAAAGGAATCGCCTCACAGTGAAGAGCAAAATCCAGTTTGTTTGCAGCTAGTTTAGAGAGGACAGTCATCCCACAAGTTGTATCTACTTTAAGTTTTGGGAACAAAGAATTGACGTGGCATGGGATGAAGGGCATCCAGACACATCTGACTCCTATTCAGGCAACATTTTGATATAAATCTGTGCGTTACTCACACTGGTGCCAAGGAGATGGAAATAGATATTTAAAGATTATTGCTGTAGAATAGCCTTTTTGGTGAGGATGAAATAAAAAAAACTGCCAAAATGCGTTACTAGGCACCCTCAAAATAATCTGGTTTTCAATTCAACCAGTAGCTGGCACTGTTTTCTTTTTCCAGAGCTCTGAAGGGTTATGGCAACAATAGCAGAACTTTTTCAGCTGATATAGATGACTTCGCAGCAGGCATCAGCAGTAGCATTTACTTTCACCAGAGATGAAAGTGGCTCAATAAACTGTGTTTGTGTCAGTGCTGTATGATGCATGTGTACAGCATTGCCATCCAGAGAACAACAGGCAGCATGGGAACTGATGACTCAGACAGCAGAATTATGGTTGTGCTGAAGGAGCAGGACTACTTTCTTCAAATAGAGGTCATACCTCCCCAATTATTTATAAATTTCAGCTCAATTAGGTGATGATTGTTAAAATGTCACTTCTTGGACTTATGATTTGTTTATATAATTATCAACTAACATTACAACTTGTCCTGTCCTCCTTTTTAATTATGTATCCAATATTCTGCTAAGTATGATGAAGTATAGACCTGCAACTCAGGAATAGACACAATCAGATAAAAAGTATTGTGTTGAGTCCCAAAATTATCAACACCTTTTCTGGCAGAAGCAAAATGCCAATGATGTTAAAAATAATTAAAGGTGAACAGGTTTATCCTTACAGATAAACTAAAGAGAGAAAGGTTAAAGGCTTAGAGAAAGCATGCACAAAAGGGACTGAGAGACACTTTTGCACACTAAAAATCATAAAAGGTAAATCTAACATGCCTATTTGCTGTCTGGAAAGTCAATAGTATCTAGACATCTAGAATAGCAAGATATGTGAAAACTGAGAATCTGTACAAAGAAAACTAGCTTGGTATATGGTTTTAAACAAAAGGAGAGAGGAATAGGGTCGTGACCACAATTGGTTTGTGTTATTCTTGTACAAAAAGGAATTTAATCACAATCATCAAGAGCCAATCTAGTGATACCTTAAAGAAAAAAGAAAAAAAGACTGCACACTGCTAATCAAGCTAGCTTAAAATGGAACAATAAACTCTTTTGTTTCAGGACCAAAGTCAGTCATAAGCAAAGTTAAATTAGCAGTTGTGCTCCAGGGAACCTCCCGTGCTCTCTTCTGCATTGTCTAGTATATTGGCCACTCTCAGTAAGATTGTATGAGATTATATAAACCCATATCTTAATGTCAGATGTGCCAAATTGGATGAGCTGGTATGTTCCTACAATAGAAGAGCTTTTCCTTCCTTTAAAAAAAAAAAAAAAAAAAAAAGCATTAAGCACAATCAGCTTCTAATTATGCAGTTTTCAAAGTGTCCATTAAAACTAATGAATAGGGGCAGTCAGGGAAAAAATTCAACCAGGATGGATGTGCTAAGCCTAAGGGTCTGAAGGCAGTATATCAGACATGACTTGATTCTTTTCATTCAATACAACATGATTGTTAATGAGGAACAATCAATAAATCTTCTTCAAATGAAACACCAGAGAGCTGCATACGAGATAAGCAAACAACAGGAATTTGCCAAGAGGGGATGCACCTTTCTTTGTTATTACAATAACCATTGCTAATGCCTTGATGTAGACTCAAGGGACTCCTGTAAATATTGTTTCCCCATTCTGTTGTATATACTAGTTTAAAATCTTGTCCTAGGCACTCGTAGCTAAAGGAAATCCAAAATCATTTCAACACTAAATGTTTCAGTGAAAACAAGCATCAGGGTGGATGTAAAAAATCAAAATTCCAATTGATTAGCTGTCTATCCCATAACTGCAGAGAGATTACAGAAATTTTAAACTCCTTTTTGTTAAACAGCTTCATTTTGAATCCATATCGAAAATCTGAGGTTATGTTACTCACACTGTCCTTCAATTTTTTTTTGTGAATCTTGTGTATTGAGCAATTTACATTTTATTAGAACAGCACAAGCTTGAAAACTTACTCCCTGACTCTGAAGTAAGTTCTCATTCTTTAAAATATATAAGAATTAAATATATACTTTGGATAGACAGATATAATCCTTTTCTGTGCTTCTGTATTCAGAAACATTAAGTCTGCAGATAAATCTACAGCTAAAAATTAAATGACTTTACCAGCTGTCCACAGCAGGGACAGTCTGTAGCTCCTCTATTATCTCATCTGGTGTCATCACCTAAATATGGTTTGGTCTAGTGAATTCTAAGATGACAGACCTCTAAAAAATCGTAGGTTTTGGGTACTGCTGACAGTTATTCATAGGTGGCACATTTCTCTCTCTGCCAATACAGAGTGTGATTTTTAGATGCTGCTAGGGATTTTTTTTTTCCCAGATGAAACAGAAGGCAAGAGAATAAATATTATTTGCAAGGGTGAGACAAGGATTTTCTTTCAGTTTCCACCACTGGTAACAATTAACAATATGTCTTTGTTTGAAGTTCAGGACTTTTTCTTTTCAGATCTATGTGTGTTCTAGGTCCCTTCAGATGAAGGTACTGTCCTGACAATCAAAGTTTTTGAACTGTTGCATTATTCCTAAGACAGAGAAAACTGTGTTGGAAGTGCACATCAGATATTAGGTGAACATCAGTCTTTTGAGAGGTTCTGGATAGGGACTTCAAGGCAAGAAGTCTACTTGTTCTTCCTTGTACTGCAGGGTGATCATATAAAATTTTCAACAATGAACACACTCCCAGGGAGTATGTAGAAGGAGATCAGTCTGTAAACTCTTCTAGTGCCACAGACTCCACTGAATGTTAGGAAAAGTTTTCAACACTCATAAACTAATGCAACTCAGTTTTTTTCCCTCCTTAGTGCTATATTAAGTTGGACCATTCAGCAGTACCCATAAATATCAAACTGATGAATACCACAGCCTGTACCCACAAGCAGCTTCTGAACTCTTGGGAATCAGTATGCAGAGTTGGGCTGTGCACAGCTGGGCTCCAACTGCCCCAGCACTTGGATCTCTTGGGACAGCAGACTGTGCTGCTTTTATTTTATGCTGAATAGCACTACACCACCATTTTTTTACGTATAGAGTTGCACCTGCACTCTTTCACATGATGTACTGCCTGTGTTATTTCACAGCTAGGGCCACTCAAGCAGGTCCTAGCAATACAACAGTGATGGTCCCACTGAGCTCTTGCTCTCTTGGGTACCATCCTCTTCGTCCCAACGATGGGAGTCACTGCTAATAGCTGAGCAGTGGTGGTGAGTTGTGCTGGAGTAAAGCAGGAGCCCCCATCCCAGGCTGCTCCCGTGCACAGCAAGAGCTCAGCTGGACCTGGGGACCAAGGGCTGACTACAGAGCAAGGAAGGGCTGCCAGGGAAGGTGACTGTCTGCATCTCACCTGTGCAAGCCATGGCAGCTCCCTTCAAAGCTGTGCTCTCATCAATGAACCCAAACCGTGCCTTTGCTCCCCATCCCAACGATGGTTCCAGTGCATCCACCTGCTATGAAGAGGCATTGCAGGGAAAAAGAGCAACACAAGGGCAACTGTGTCTCCTGCCAGTGCCTGAGTTTCATCACTAGCTCTTCCTCAGGGGTGAAACGTCTCTTACAAAGCCTGGGCTTAGCTGACAACAAGGGCTATAATTAGGCAGCCAGGCAGGAGCATTAGGGAGGCATTTCTGCCTCCTTGCACATAAGTACACAAAGAGCCTTATGGTTTGTCCTGTCGTATGGTAAGAACAGAAATAAGTTAATCCACAGTGATAAAAGACATGGACGAGAATTTCAAGACAGCACTTGAAATCCAGGAGCAGCAGAAATTCATCCAAAAAGCTCTCCAGCACATCTGCTGCAGTGTTGGTGATCCATCAGCACATGCTGCTTAGGAAACCTGTCTCGTTCTTCTGTTGAAAGGGAAGTTGGTCCTTGTCATTGGAAATGCCCTTCCTCATTCCCACCACGACCACAAAAATCTTAACATTTTAAAATACGATAATTTACAGCGTGAAAAGCAAAGAAATGTGATTCCTTGGTGAAAATGATCTGAGAGTTAATGCCACACACCCCCACTCTTAGTAGACCCACAAGTCTCCAGAGCACACAATTTAAAAATGTTGGGACTCAAAGATCTCTTCTTGTTAGAAAAGAAGCAAAATCCACACATTTGTGAGCTTTCAAGAAAAAGAAATCCAGTAACTTGACACTGACTGTCATTTAACCTGCAGGTAAAGCTGCCAAGACATTGCAGTTACAACTACCTGAATTATAGTGCAGTTATTGATCCTCCATGGTGTGGAACAAAGGTTATATTTTGACCCCTCTATTCCTTTCCAAAGAACAGCTGGGGTTTGACAACAACAGAGAATCAATGTCTGGGTAAACCATTGAGGTTTTTCCCCCTCCAGTGATAATTCAATTTAGCAGCTATAAAGTAGAAGTTAATTCTTTCCTGATAGTGTTTGGGTTTTCAGGCACTTGCTGCCCTACTGTTTCAGAAAATATCCCTGTCTAAAATGGTCAGAGCACTTTACTCAAAATCACCAATTCCCTCCCATCAGTCTTGAGTGGGCCTCATTGTTATGACTCTCTCTGGGATATTTCAACCGAAAATTCATATTTCTATTCCAGTTGCTATGGAACAGGCAGTCTCTCCTGGTGGAAAGAAGAGCTGGCACTACATTGTGGAAAAAAGAACTCTCACAAGTGTATTATTACTAATAATGAAAGCTTGAATCTGCCACATTTACACAACTGGCTGATTTTTATGGAAATGTTCTGCTTGATGAAGGAGGGTAGAACTGCTACAAAATAAACAAACAGTAAATAATAATTAAATAAAAAAAGTTCTAAGAATATTGAGGTTTCAAATTTAGGCTCAAATCCTGCAATCTGCTTTGGGTATACTTCAATTTGGCTCCATGGAGAACAGCTTGGATGACTGTTGTCTTAAATTGGACGTAATTGCTTTACTATCTGTACAGGGGAATCTGTCCATGTATGATCTCCCGTTCCCTTGCCAAATTCCAAAATGAATTTCTTGCAATGTCTACTAAGATGGTAGGTGAACATACTTGGATGGGAATACAGACTATCTATTTCTTGCTGTGCTAGCACCTGGTGCCAGGGACCCTGCTCTTGGTTGGCCTGTAAAGGGATACCCATAGTAATTTTGGCAGACACACACGGCACGTTAGGCAGCAGTGAATCAGTTAGTGGGATTTTACAGTCCGATAATTAAGTGTCCAAGGAAATAAAATAATCAGATTCCACTGAATATACAGCTATGAGAGAATGGAAAGAGCCATATGAATGCTTCATTTTTAAAGTAACAACTTAGCTTCATGCCTTCCTGAGATTTGATTTAAAATTGCTAGTGCTTGTAGTATAGAAACAAGTAAAAACACACAAACAAAAAACCCTTCTAAATTCAACCAGCAGAATGCATAAGCAGCAGTTCCAGCTCTGGAAGTGATATCTTGTGACCCATTACAAAGTTGTGTTCACTCTGAATACTAATGCTGACAAATGAAATATCATCATTTTAAAATGTTCATGATCTCATCAGCAGGAAAAAGCGCAATGTGCTTTTTCACTGGCAGTAGGTAATAGTAATCATTATTATATATGAAGCCATATATTAGCGTATTATGAAAGGTTCCTCAAGCATAGTTTCCCAGCTACCTCCAGCTTTGTGTAAAGAAGGAACAAAAGGGGAGGTTCCCTCTTAATCAGGTTTTTGACCAATATCAGGTGAGACTGCCTGATACAGCAAAAGTTCCAAAAGATGTAGTCTATTTACTGACACCTTTAACTTTCCCTGGACAATTTTTGTAATGCACTAGGGTATTTCTCCATTGCATTTTACATCCAAACAAGAACAATGCACCAGAAGTGGAACATTTGGGTCAGTGGGAAATAAATGAAACTCAATACCAAAACCAAGGGTACACAGGTAAGAAAAGAAGAAAGAGGAGACGGGAAAATTTTGTGGCCTTTCCCACATAATTCTAGCTCTGTTATATAAATAAGGTTTCATGTCCTGTGTAGTCATTAGGTATTGGGAGAGAGAAAAAACCAGACCTTTAATTGTTATTTCTTGGTAACTTTTAAACTAAAGGTGTGACTTAAAAGAGTACTGTGTCAAGGCTGGAAAGTATGATGTGGGACCATCTGGAGACAACTGGCAGAGCGTAAAAATAAATGCTATGTCCTAATATTTTTTTTTTTTTGCTGTTTCCAATGCTTGTGATTCTGTGCTAACAAGCAGTCTTACAAAATCAGTTTTTAAGAGCAGAGTATCAAATTAATGAGTGTGCTTGGCACGTGGCTCCTAATGCTTTGTAAGCATAAGAAGAATCATCCCTTCTCTCACAGTTACAGTATGTGCTCATCCCTGGTACAGACAAACATCTTATTCACAATGTGCTGAGCATGTCCCCAGAAGCCACAGCCAGAGCAGGACACCTCTCTCGAGATGAAAAGCCAACCTCTGTTACCCTCAGTCTCTCTCTCCATAAACACAAGGTCTCAATTATGCCAGTAACTCTACGGATATTTGGAACAAAACCAAAAGGTCTAGGGTTTGGTTTATACCAGTGATTCCAAAGGGTCAGAATGAAAGCTTGTTTAACTGCTATTTGCAAACCAACATGAACCAGATGATCAGGGCACGACTTAGTCTGTTAGACAAAGGATGCTCTGAGCACACTAGAAATCTTTATTTTCTCAGAAAAGTCAAGTGTTGTTTCTTTCAAATGTGCTCATTTTGAGAAGCCTCCAAGGCGCACACAGGCTCACACAGAGTAAGTGGTTTCTTTCCTGCTAAAGCTCACCAATACTTAAAAGACCTTTTCATCTGCGAGCACTGCTGAAAGGAGTTGGCTTTGATCTAAAAAGAAAACCCACAAGATGACATTAAACCACCACATCACTTACAGCCATGAATCCTGCTATGTTTGCACATCCCACTCTCTGCACAGGACATGGGCAAGGCAGGGTGCAGGGGTGGGGAAACAAGGCAAAAGATGGATGAAGTCTCTCAAGGTTAAATGGGAGATTTAAATGAGGAAGGTGGCAGTGGAACCAGTTATTCAGAGCAACATCTCAGCCCTGCTCTGCCATGCTCAAGACAAGACATGCCTCCTAGCTGGGCATTACTCAGCATGGTAATGCTACTGACCAGGGTTAGTAAGCTGAATAAATTTGAGGGATGAAGAGAAGCCACAAAACAAGTACAAAAATACATGAAAGAAACTGTCAAAAAAAAAAAAGTACATGAGACTAATAAAATCCAACATAGCCAAAACCACGCAATATAAACAAAGATTTGAGTCTGTGATTCTTAACAGGATGAAAATGTGCAAAGCAGTTCAATCTCATCTCTCCCAGGGAAACTAAGGAAAAGGTGCATGCAAACATTTCAGTGTGTGCTCAGTCTACCCACTGAGTACTAATGATATGATGTGATGTGATATGATATATGATACGATATGATATGATATGATTAGATTCTTGGTCAGCTTCTAACAATGATGACATGTGAAGAGAAAGAGCGAAGGTTTTAGTCTACACTAAGAAGAGAAAGAAATATATGTATCTCATTGTCCTGTGGCGTGCAAGGGTGTCCTACCATGTGCTCAACAACCACTACCATTTCACTCCAGTTTATCCACTTTGGTGATAAGTACAAAGACTCCCTTTCTGAATAGAAACTACGTTTTACTTTTCTCCCTCATAAAGCCACAGTGACTCTGGGGAAACAGCATGGGACTTCTGCCTTCCCAGAAGACAAGCTCCCTATGTGAGCAGAGTACTAAGCACACAGCAGCTATCTGCAGGAGTTACTATACAGTTCCGAGTGAAATAAAAATCATGTTATTTATTCTTTGCTGTTTAGTTAGCTTTTCCTTCTACAATCCTGAAGACCAGTAAGAAGAGAAATTAAGGCAGGATGAATTTTTCCCCTAATTCAGTAAGCTAGACTGGTTGACAAGTCAAGAACTTAAAGTGCTTGAGCAGGGCCTTGAGAGTAGAATTTCGATCTACCAGATCTCCTCTCAGTCTTGGGAAAGCCAATTCCTACATTGTTTCAGTTTTCCAATGCTAAAATAATGATTTTGCTGATCCCCTCTCAGTTCAGATTTTGAATGCATTAGGGTCCAGGATGGTATAGCACATGTGAGTACAGGGTTTGAAAAATGAATCCTTCTCATGCTTGAACACAACAAGACTACTATTACCATCAGAAATAATAAACTACAGAAAGTTTTCCTCGGTTTTACTGCCCTTGACCCTGGCACTTGAGGAGCGCAACCCTGACAACTCTGTATCTGAGAGGAACTCTTCTGATTGTAGTAACTTCACCCTATTCATCTTAAATGGCCTCATTTATCCTACATACTGATTTCCAGTGGCTTCTGAAAGTGAGAGAGAGACTGATGGGTACGTTTAGAGGTGAGAGGAAGAAGCCTCCTGAAGTTAAGCTTTCCTTCTATGACTCCATGACTGTGGGCACAACTGCTGCTGTGGTGTCTGTAGGGCTCCTCAGTGGTCAGTGGGGTCTGTCATATCAGAGATTAGGCTGGTCCCTATACCCTGACTGTGCAGTCACTCTGCTGTATCTAGCCCTCTAGCTTCTTGCTGGCTGGGGCCAAAAAAGGGAGAACTGGGACCCTTCCCATAAGACACTATAATCACCCAGGTCTTTCTTCTATGCAAGAAAAGAGCCAAGAGCTGAATAAAAGCCTGGATTCATTTTCTTTCTGTTTTTCCATTATACAAAATGTTCTCAGAAGAGATTAATGTCTGTTCCTGATCAGGGCATTACTTCATCCAAGAAAGGAGAACAACTCAGCTATTGCTTAGAGAAATAAAAGCAATTTCAGGTCAAATCATCACTCTCCTGGTTTGATCAAGTCATCATCTGAACTAAGTCCAGTCAAGGAAAAACAAATGTTCTGAAGAAAACTTCAAAATCTGGATCCATGTTCACCAAAAAAATCTACCACAACCAGGAATTACACAGAAAAGACTGTTCTTCAGATGCTTGTGCAAATCCAATAACCTTGCTACACCTAAACCCCCAACCTGATGCTTCCAGCTCAGGTGAACTAACGCTTCCAGTTACAGGATGCCTGGACCCTGAGCACAGACAGGCTGGCTGCATGGCAATGCCAGAGCTGGGTGGCCTCCTGGAGGCTGGCGGGGTGGCTGGAGATAGCACTTCAGCTCTGTTCTACCATTGACTTGCTGAGGGTCCTTACACATAACTTGCTTAGTAAGTTATAATTACTCAATTAGCAAGTTATATTCACTATATTCACTAGATTTGGCTTCCCACCAGCAAAACAGGCAGAGAAACTAATTACACACATGGTTACACTACCTATTTCCACCTACAGCACATATTTATAGCGCAGGAAGCACTGAAGTAGTTCAGAGGCAACTAATTTCTGGATCTCACTTATGAGGTAATAGTTGTTCAGTTTATCTGCATAAAACACCACAAGAGCCTCAGAAGTAGAAATAATGCACAACATTATTCTTTCATAATTGTTCATAAGTGTGTCTTGTGTCTGAATTACCAGAGAAGCACATTGTGCCACGGAAAAGTAACTCACAAGACCCCGGTCTTACTTCCTACCATTCACAGCCACACTACGGGGGCAAAAGTACACAAAATCATATGTCTGGACACTGTCATGCCTGCCATCTGTTCCTCCTGCACCTACAGAGAGGTCAACCAAAGGCATCCATCTGTCACTCCACACAGCTTCCCTCCTTGGGCTGTGCACCACTTGTACAGCTGCAAAATTGCTATACTTCGGGGGATTATTTTCCTATGGAGCATCTTACCCACACCCAATGTCCACTATTGGACTCTCACAAGACTGCTAACCATCTTAAATAGACTCTTACTATCTAGAACCATCATAAACAGGCAAAATTTAAAGCAAATGCAGCAAAGAAGGGACATGAAAACATTAAAACATTTCAGTAGATCAGCTTTCTCATTGGAATAGATGTGGAGGGAACGAGGTCATGTTTAACATCACTATAAAACGAAAGATGATCTACTGGATTAAATTTTTCTCCTCAAAATCAAATTATCAGAACAACCAAGACGAGAATCTGGTGCTGATTGCACCAGTCATGTTCTGACAAGGCCCAAATTCCTGTGAAAGAAAGAAGTTGTCAAGGACCAGAAAATAAATTAATAAATTACTTGAGGGATTTCAGTTGGAGTATTTATGTGAGTAGCTGCATGTAAAAAACGACTTGAGCAAACCTCACGTACATATTTCTGTGAGACTATACTAATGTAGAAAACGGGGAAAACCAGGCTTTAATGGATAGCTACTAGCTTTAAGTTTTGCAAATAAACAGTCTACTAAATCTATGAGTTTGCAATAAAGTATCAGTATTTTATTAACTGCAGTAAAGCAGTGCCTGAAAAAGTCATGAAGAATGAAGAGTGTTCAACAACATGAGCCTTAACAGAAAGACACAAGAAAGCCAATCACAGCTCACAGAAGTAACAGGTTTATATCTGTCATATTTGTCTGTATCATTTCCATATTTTACTAATATAATACATCAAATAAATACATACTATATAAAGTATATATATATAATAGTGTAATTTATTTCAGTGGAGGGATAATGACTTCAACCAAGCTAATCATGCACTTCTTCCTGTGCACTAAGAATCTGATTTAGTCAATTAAAGAAATTTGAATGGTGTCGCTCCAGACTTACTCTACTTGAAATATAGGCAGAGTAAGATCTTTAGATCCAATAGAAGCATTAAGAATAATCTACATTAATATGTTATTGTTATGGCAATGATTTGGTATCAAGCAGCTCACAAACTGAAAGATGAAAATTCAGAAAGAAAACTGAAAATGTTATTCAGAGTAGCAGAGATCCCAGGGTTTCCCGTTCAGGACATCTTTCTTCTAGTATGGAGTAAATGTGGCATGTTTCATTCTCATGCATTCTTATTCACTTGTGTGAAATATTTCGTATACAAGACTAAAAATTAATCCTCATTTCCAATGCTTCCACATTCCCATTATACATACTGTTGCTTTGTTGACTGACTTGTACTTGCTGAGCCTGCCCTTTACCAAAGCTTGTCAATGATTTTTATCTCATTTGTAACAATAACTTTTAGGTAAGAGACATTCAGGACTATTTTTTTTCTTCTTCAGATATTCTGGATCTTCTCTTCAGCTGGATTTTCCATTCCCTTGTTCAGGCTAAGCATTTGATTTAGTGACTGCCAGTGTAGACACAGGGGAATGGACAGACATTGTTTTTGGGGTTTTTTTTTGAGGAAAGCAGCTTGGACAGGCACAACTCTACCAAAACTTCACAGCATTCTCCTCACAGTCTGATTAATTCCTGTTCAAATGCTAGGAAATAAAATTAAAGGAATGAAAACTGCAGGTACTCCATCACTGTCAGCAGTGTTTTAGAGTATTGCAATCCCAACACACATTAAAAACAGCCTAAGGGTGCTTTTAGCATACTGACTTAGAACTAAGAAAAACTCCTTTAAAAAGAGACCCATTAATCCCCTCCATCACAAAAATTGGCTTTAGAGAGGAGCCATTACAAATATAATTCCATTCAAAGCTGAATAAATAGCTAGAAGGCTGCTGACAGGAATACTACAGAAGCATAGCAGTCAGACATACATTTCCAAGGCCTCTCCTTTACATCACCTCCAAACTGTGCCACAGAGTACTCTTTTTGGGTGAAGACTAGCCATTACACAGTCTAGTTTCTGCCTCTCTGTGAAGGCTGTAGGATACACAGTTTGGTAACTTCAGTGTCCCCTCACCAAATACTTTGGAAGTCCTGCAATATTTTTGTGAAATGCATCACAGTGATACATCCTCTCCATGAGATGACAGAACAGCAGGGTATACATTTCACTCCCATGTATCTATCACCTTTATGTTTGTAGAGCACTTAAACAATGGGTTCCCAGCCCAAGCTGGAAGCTGTAAAGGCTTTTGGGCTGGAAATAGGAATACTGAAATTTCACTGACCAGAACGTCATTGCAACTGCAAAGTGCCTGATGACTGTTTCCATGTTGTGTCCCTTGCTGATGCATCTCCTGAAAGTAGCAGCCTACTAGAATGTTATGTGCAAAGCTATGCATCTCCCCTTTCCTGTTGAACAATCCTGCCATGTTCCTATGACAACCAACAGTGCCAAGGTCCTCTACAAATGAAAATGGGGTCAGGAAAGGGGAAGAAAGCACAAGATTGATGCAGTTCATACGCAAACTTGCCCTAGAGGCTATATATTAACAACCTACAGTGCCTGATGAATGCACCACAGGATAGTAGATGTGCTTAATGCATGTATGGCAGACAGGTTGAAATTCTCTTATGCTGAACAATGGAGAAATGGATTAAGTAATGGAATAAAAATAAATTAATATTTTAAAACACTGAGATACGTGGCAAATTCAGTAGACTGTGAGGTATCAGTCTCCCCCTGGATACATACAGTTCCCAATGTATTATTCTTGCACTTTAATGTAAGTGTCAAAGTCCCAGACCTGTCAGAAAAATACAGCCTTTATAGTGACCAGAAGCACTATAAGTGATATCAGTGAGCCTCTAATGCATTTACTGGTTTTATATATGAAAATAGCAAAAGAGGTGCTTATGACTGGTGATTTATGTCTTCACTTGTCTCTCAAATCAGACCCTGAAATTCATTTAAATTAAAAGGGTCTTGAGATTGGAATATGTGTTATAACTTAATGCATTTTTGATCTTATGTAATGACAAGCATAATACTGTTGGCATCCTACCATAGCTGCATAAAAAATACTGCCTGCTGCACTAATACATACTGGCTTATGCAGAAAAGAAAGCATAAGAATGTAAATCTCTGAAGCTTGTTTACCAGAGGCTTTCATAGTATTCTGTCACAACTCAGTGCAGAGCTACCAGTTTTGAATTTACCAAATCCGAGAAGCTCTCAGCTCAGTGTATTGTGTACTCCAGGGCTGTCAAAGTGAAACCATTGCAGCTAATAACTCTATAAGGGGACAATCTTCTCACTGCCAAATTCATGACAGTTTCCTACTCTTGCACAGATGCATTGTAGAAAACATGTTCTGCTACAAAAAAGCAGCCACAGATAACTGGCCTCATGGAACAACTTCATTTTCTTTCTCACTACAGCTTTGATGTGCAGGAAACCACACTGATCAGAGAACAATCATCCCCCTGCTTGCTGGGTGAGCTACCCTTGTCTACTCCACTCTTCTCCTATCTCTAGCAGTCGTTTATGAAGGGCTGCCAAATGGGGCAGCTCTGCCAGACTCCTGTCTATGCACTTCACAAGGAGCACTCAGAGATGCTGCAACAAGAAATTCTAGGTGTAGGTCCTTCTTTGGTGGCTGTCAAAGAATACTTCCTATGGTAACTCATCCCTGGCTGTAGATGATGAGCAATGAAATACCTGGACCTGCAAGTACTTGGCAGGAGGTAACATCATCATGGTCAGCTACTTGTGAGCAGGAAGTGAACAGCTGAAGAACTGCTTGATAAGCAGAGACAAGAGCTCACCCTACCTGATACCATGACAGAGAAAACCACATGAGCGGAGGTCTCTCCCAGCACAATTGTCTTGTTCCTAACTGTAAAAAAAAAAAAAAAAAGCTCTTGGTCTCCTCCTCTATCAAGTAATTTTTTTTTTTTTGCTTCCCTATTAGCATAAGAACTGATGGACGCAGAGGAAAAGCAGAGTATTGAACATGAAATAATGCCTCCTCTGTTGTCCTTTTTTAGCTTGCTTTTCTCCACCTGTCTTTTCTACAAAGCACACCTACTGATAGAAGCTTCCGAAACAAGAAGACAGAACCACAGGCAAAATGAGAATAGTCAATTTTTCTCCTTTGCTTTTTTCAGCAGCCTCTTTTATAGAGGTTTCCATTTCTGGTTGTCAGGGGCTCTCAGCAGTAGAAAGGCCGACTGAGCAGTGTTACGAAACTTCATTTTAAAAAGTTCTTTTAATAATATTTTCCCAAAATTTATTTGTTTCAATAGCAGGAGATATTCTGTGAGTTTCAGGGTTACATTCAAAATCCATGAACACGAAGGATGTTGAAACTATGCAAAAACTTACTGCTTTCTGAAGTAACATTAATAACACATTTGTAGATATTGAGACCCGCTCTATACTAGCTGAGACAGAGTATGGACGTAATGTATTCAAAGGCACTGTGGATAAATCACCTCAATAAATTCTTCATGCTATACTGTAATCTCCTAAAGCTCTCTGACTGGCAAAAATCAGCCTTGCTGATCCGACTGCAGTTCTTTGTACAATCTTGTTATTCATCTGCCAGTGACACCTGAGGTTGAAATGATCAATGTCATTATACATCTGCCAACACAAAACAACTTTACTCCACAAAATAAAGTCGTGATTGTTTTTAAAAAATACTAGCACAAACCTACATCCTTCTGCACATCTCTCCCCCATGATCCCCCTCAGCATATCAGATCACACTTTGAAAATATATTTACCTATGGTTTTGTTCTCACAAAGGCAGTAGTTAGTAATTTCTACTTAATACTTAAACACAAAAAGTAGTTCTGAACCAGTGAAATGGACACACCACATGGCAGTCCTTTCTTAACAACAATAAACATCATATTCTACTCACAGCTAAATTTTATAGAGATATACACCTCTATAAGCTTATGCATTATTTTAAAAATCAACTGTAAATACGACTTTGATGATTTAAGTACAAAAGTGACTCAAATGCTTGGTCTGTGTTTTATTCCCTATCATTGCTGCTGCCCAGAACAAACACACCCCGATGCACCCTTTGCACAAGATCACGGGCTCAGCAACACACCCCTGCTATCAATACAGTCACTGAACAGAACAGAAACTTTTGTCACAGCCAGTGACAATACGCATCTACTCCAAAAAGTGGGACACACAGATGCAGTCTGGAGATACAGTAGGACCACGTGTCATCTCCATTCCTCCATGCATACAAAGCTTGAATCCCTGAAATCCACAGGACAAAAGAGGCTTTACACTTGTCCATAATATGCTGAAAAAGCATCATCTCTGTTAGATCTAAAAATTTTGTCTTCAAACACTCAAGACTGAGATTTCCCAGTATCTCAAAATTCAGAAGACAGGGAGTAATAGGGACTCTTATCATACTTTGCTGCATTGTCTGAAAAGAAGAATGCAACTTGGAAATCAAATTTTGAGAGTAACATGTCACTAGTCCATAAATTTCACATTTATGCTTAAATATGTTAGGACAGGTGTTGGTAAAGTCATAATCAAACACTACCTGATACCCAAACAAGGATTTGGATTAATAAATTCATTTGGATTCATCTCCCATCCTCTGACATTCTGACAGCAGGCACCTGAGGGTGCAGGGAACATTCCCTATAAGGGACACATCCCTTTGAGGATTAAATATAGGATTATTCAACCATAAAATTTAATTTTAAAAGACAAGCACTAAGAAACAGATTTCTTTTTTCATTCACTCTTCACACTTTCTGTAATAATCTGAATATTTCAAAAAAATAAAACCAGAAGGATAGCATAACCAATGCCTGTTAACAGAAAAATAATTGGCTTAAAGGAAGCACACATTCATATGCATAAAAAATAAATGGCCCAAGAATTCTTTTGAGAGTTACAATATTTTTAGCCATATGGTATTTCTTATTAATTGTTATAATTACTAACTAAGAGCCAAATGTATACTCGGCACTGTACAACACATCCAAATACAGTCAACTCCTAGCCCCGAATGCTAAGACATGTAGGAACAGGAGATCCTGACAAATGCAGTGACAAGAACAACAGCCCAAGGTCTCCCAGATATTAAGAGGTGCTTTTGGCCTTGCTCTTGCAGCTGCATCAGCTACATTCCTCCTCTGAGAATGACAAAATAGGCTCCAAGCCTTTTCTCCTCCACAGAGTCACCAAAGAAAAAGAAGCAAGAAAAAGGGAACATGCTTTGAGGTTAACAATCCATACTGGCTCTACAACATATTTTGGGCCTTTAGCAATTTATGCTAATTGAACGTAACCCTCAAGCTGTTCTTTCTGTAATTGTGCTGCTCTGGATCATGGCCAGCCCAGAGTCCACGGAAGCACAAGCTGCTGAGCTGAGCCGTGCCATGCAGCTCTGGGTCACCACAGAGCCTATGAACCAGGGGAAATAAGCTGAAAATTTTGATGCAGCAGTGAAAATCACTGTGAGAAAGGCAAGTTGCTCTGTCAGGAGTAAAGTACATTTATCTGGATGTCCTGGTTTGGGCTTGGTGCTATAGCATCCCCACAGCTCTCCCTGCTACCAGATTGACTGTCTGCCTAATTTACATGAGGCCAGGAGCAGGGAACATCACAGAGGGAGGCAGTAGCCTTTTCAGGGTTGTGAAGAGCCATGTAAAGTCACCAAATGATGTCATCACCTTCTGCAAGAAAGAGGGATGTTTTCCATCTTGGAACTGCCTATGAAGACAGGTGCCCTGTAATTGAGAGAAGCTTAACGGCCAGGAGCATTAAGAGATGCTCCAAATAATGATTCAGACCAAGACATATTTCCCAAAACTGCCTTTCATTTCTGACATATATTTTCCTGAAACAAGAACTCGTCAAGTTTACATACACTGCACACCACTCACCCCAGGTTTTCTTTGGCTCTGTAAACTACGAGGAAAGAGGACCTTCTTTTTTCCTGTAGAAGCTCTTTCTTTGATGATGTACACTAATCATTCTCTGTCTTATCCTGTCTCCAGTTCACTTGTCTCCACCTCAGAGGCCAGAGGACTTAGTTCTGATTCCCTGCCAGTCACATAGATGCTCAGCAGTGACTTTGAAACTAATGGTCCAGTCATAAATGTCCCAAGGGCAAGGAAAGATGTACTGCAGTATGCATAGCTGAGGCCCAGGGTCCTGTTACTCTATCATGTAGATGATCTCTCTCCTAAGGGATTGCATGGGAAAAAAAAGCTGTCAGTGTCCATTCCTATTAAACTGTAGCCACTGCTCCATTTCTGCACACTCTCCTTGTCTGTTCCTGGGAATCAGACTTGGAGAATCCTCCTTTCCTAAGCACCTACTGCTCTTTCTCTGGTGCAGGCTTCATCCTTAATAACTTTCAGGGCACCCCTGTGCAGCACAGACTGTAATGTGATTAACTTTATGCTTCACAACCTCAGTGCTAAGAAGTAGGTCCCAGGGCAGAGATTTAAACATGAGGCTCTCAGGCATGCACAGAACCTTGATCAGAAAAGCAGTTCTTCCTTCCTGAAATGGCACAACAAAACAGCTTTGAACTAGGTGAAATGGCTAGTTGCTCCAAAGAAACAACACTGCTGAACCCCAGTACTACTGAAGTCAATGACATAAAATCGGAGATAACTGAGCCATTCTACCTCCTACACAAGGCCAAAAGATCACAGGATTTGAAGCCACTTGCTTTCTCTCTTTTTGCTTTCAGGCTAAACTAACTCTGTGTATACAAACACAAGTGTTTTGCCCTGCAAGCATACTGTTGTCCATTTATCAGGTACTCTCACTGTTTATTTTTACTTTCTTCTCTTTGACATCTTCATTGTGGTGTCTGTATGTTAACTGTTAATGCCCTCATCAATGAGAAGCTGTAATAGCATAATGAATTTGCAGCCTTTACAGGAGCCAGTGAAATCTAATGCTTCAGAAAATACTGCAAAGTCAACATTCTACTTCCCATGAGATACTAACTTCAAGAAGCAGTGCCTTTTCCAAATGCATAAAGAATTAGAAACTTCATGTTAAAGTACTAAGCACCCCTCACATACTGTCTGCATGGGAATTCCAGCAGCAACAAAGTCCTGGGTTTTCAAAATGAATTTATAATCTGGCCAGAAATCTTGCCGTTTTTCACACGTTACACAAAAGTACTGTCATTAATATTCCATAGTTCCCTCTGCAAGTCACAATGAAATGTGATGTGAAGTCTTGTATAAGTGCCCAAATTTTCAAACTCTTTCAGGGTCTCCTGCAATGACTCATAACTACTGATGACACTGGTTATCAAGTTGTTTAAGATCAATATTCTTCAGGGATGCTTGTTCCTTTCCTAGCAATAAAGAAGGTAGACGGGTTAAAGACGTCAATGACACAAAGTTTGTTGTGGGGTCTGAACATTTCCATGTAAGCAACATTTTAGCTTTCTATGCAGAGCATGCTTTCATCTGCCACAGCACACACGTCCTTCTACTGATGATGGCAGTGACTTGAAAGATATTTCCATGTACGTGCAGTAGAGAGTTAGGCACAACAGTATTAATGAATACAGAATATGCATGCAATAAATCCGATCACCACAAGTGTTTCAGTGGGTATATGAACTACACCTAAAGGTTGTAATTATACCTGCAATAAGAAATGAATGTATCTGCTTTATCATGAGGAATACCTGGCTATTTCTCTACCCACCCTGCTGCGTTGCTTCTTTCCATGCCCCTTCTTTATTTTTATCTTTCCTTATAACCTGGTCTTAGCAAGCACTGATTAATATTCATCATTTCTGAAGCAAAATATTTATCCTTTGCACAATATTTCATAGTTTTGACACATAGTCTGCTCCCTTCCATTCAAAGAAAAGGGATTAGGTTTTCCAAAATATCTATATAGAGAGGCATGCCTAGTGTACTTCTGAAAGGCACCTGAGGAAGTTTCCTACTTACCCACTAAGAAGAAAGCAGGTTAATCTGATTAGGTACTTTGGAAAATTCACTGAGTGCCAAAATCAGTTATTAAGCATTTGCCTATTTGGAAAACCTGGCCCCAGAAATCCTATCCTTGGCCCTGGATATGAGGAGTGGATATGAGGATCCTGGTCTTGAGTGAAAGGAATAGCTCAAGAACCATGTCATCAACATAGTATAGCAGAAAAGCTCGGTGATGGCAGGGCTACACTGCACTATTGCTTCAAAACCTGGAATGGTGTGTTCCTGCCGGGAAAACGTGGCACACATTGTAAGACACATACCAGCCAGTATGGACACCCAGCACCTCCACCCTGAGGAAACACAGCCTTGGGGTTGCAGTGCCCTTGCCTTCTCTAGATGAAGGGATGTGACACCCTATGAACTTTCTCTCCTCATTTCCAGTACCTTTTGTAAACCTAGTAAAGGAATGGCTTTAAATTGCTATAGCAGGGGTAGAGCATTTTTCTTGCCAAGGTCACTTCTCAAACATCTTTTGTAGGACACATAACAAACATCTTCCTTTTATCCAAGAATAAT
This sequence comes from Calyptomena viridis, assembly GCA_013390005.1. NCBI lineage: Eukaryota > Metazoa > Chordata > Aves > Passeriformes > Eurylaimidae > Calyptomena > Calyptomena viridis. The sequence continues at coordinate 319,471 of WEIV01023309.1, forward strand.
GTGGAGAATAAAATCATGTGAAAGGAGACTGTGGGCTTTTTCCAGACCTTGGGAGCACATCCTGCCCTTGAGATTTCAGGCATTAGAGGATATACATAGTTTAAACCATAGTTTAGTGTACTACAAAACAATACATTCGTACCAATTATGTATAGGCCTTGATTTGTAAAGGAAGTTTTGCAGATGCCTATTTTCAAAATAAAGACCAGCCGGATGCACTGCTTCGAGAAGCAATGGCTTTATTCCAAAGGCTAACTTAGATAATGTTTCACAGCAGGTTTTTTTGCAGGTGGAGTTTTGAATTCTTTCATTGAGTTGAATGGGCTTAAATCTTGGCACAAGCTCGAGTTCTTTGGGGATTTTTTGTAGAACCAGAGGACATCCAGATATTTTCTATTCAGAGAAGGGATAGGGATAATACCCATCACATGCTGATGAGTTGGATGACTTTGTTTTATGTTTACTTCTTCCAAGCTATTTCCACAGCCTGCAATGAGCTTGATTTTAGAAGTATTTCTTGCAAATCATTTACACAGTGAGCTACAATGGACATATACATGAGCAATCATAGCTGTAATAACCTCCACAGTTAGGGCTTCCTTGCTCAAAAATAAGGGAATGTAACATGCAGAGGGGTGGCTGGAGGGTGAAAAATTTAAAGGCTTTGCAAAAAGTCAAAGACATTTTTAACATACAAAGGTTTCAGCATCTAAACATGGGGGTATAAATACCACTGTGTTACTGATACCAGTGGTACATGTCCTTGTGCATAGCAGCTCACACATGGAGGAACATCAGATAACAATGTATATTAAGCATCTAACAGCAATTTTTCTGTCTTTCCCACAGGAACATGGTCACAGGCATTGGATAGTTCATGGAAATCAGATATCAGCCTGTGTGTTGACCTATACATTTTCTTAGTTCGAATTACTGGCATGCAGTCCAATGGAGATTCGAGTCTATGGCTAGTGGCTGCTGTAGGAACAGTCTGCCTGGGGCTAAGAGCCTAATTTACATATTTAATTGCCTTGGCTGGAGTAGGGCTTGCTTGCAATATTGTCAAAACTATACCAATGTCTCTTAGGCACAGCTAGCAAGAAGAGAAGGCTTTGGGGAAGGAAATAAATGCTTGACAGGATACTTTTGTTTTATATTGCAGCATATCAAAGCAAGTTGGGAACACGAAGTCTGGGAATAAAATCCCAATCCTACTAAAATCAGTGGGAGTTTTGCCACAGGACCAGTATTTCAAGGTTGCTAGGCTCTTGCCTGCATATCAGTAAAATTTCTTCCTCCACTTGATGCTGAGTCTCAAAGACACACACACAAAACTGCACAAGTTGATAAGTCTTTGTTCTTGAAGTTTCATTTCTATTAGAGATGGTTGAGTAGACTTTTGAAAGGGAAAATAGAGAAAAGCCACATTTGTACTCCTGCCTATTCACTCTCCCTCTAAAATCTCTTTCTCAAGGCTTGAGGCAAACAGTACTGAATCTAAAATAGATTAGACAGCTACATTGTTATATAGTGGGGATCCCTTCAGGTCCAAAACTCAAATAATTCACAACATAAATTGGAAATAATATTCTGGATTAATTTTTGACCTATCGGATTATTGGAGTAACGAGGTGGTAAGGAATTTTAAAATCAAATCCTTGCAGCATTATCCATTTTGGATAAACATACATATTTATAGGTATTTATTTAATAGCTCTTGGTTTTCTAGCATAATGGCCATGGACATTGTTACCAGAATGTCACACAGGTGGTGTGTGAATGCTTGATGAATATAACCACCATGAAGTTATCCATATTCTCATTAATTTTGAAAAATCTGCAGGGTTCTAGAGCAAATAACTACCAGTTTAGTGTAACAGTGAACATGCTTAATGCCAAGAACATACTCAAGACTATCAAATGATACGTGCAAAGTCAGGAATTGCTTGTTTGCCAATAGAATGAGCAAATATAATAATGTAACTGTCTACTGACTTTTTATCCCAAATTCAGTGTAAGGGACTTAAACCATGACTTGAAATTCTACAGCCCCAGGGCTATTCCACATCTTTCTGCACTTCAGCTAATCTCCAAGGAAAGTGGAGAACCTTTATGTTAGTTTTTTGGGTGGGTTTCTATGTCCTAAATTTGTATCTACTCTTGGCAACACAAGGCAGACCATCCCCTCCCCAACAGATGTAACTCAAACGTGTTAAAGAGTTCATGCTATCTGTGAAACGCTATCAACCTGTATCAACCTGCCTTTAAGGGCGGGAATGTTCACGGGGAACCAGCAACTGTAAAATAAATACTGTGAGCTCTTCATGGGAACATGAAGTTTCAGGTTTGGAATTACAAGAGCCATCCGATTCACCGAGTTGTGCTTATCCAGGCAGCAAGCAGGAGCTCTCTCTCTCTTCTGTGTGTGTGCAGCTGAAATCTCACTAAAGGACACATCAAGGACACTGGAACCTACATCTGATAAGAAAATACATATTCTATTTAGTTTCTTTATAAGGTGCATTGGTTTGCTTTTAAGCTCTCTTTAAAAAGGTCTGTCTTCCAGGACAAGATCACAAAATAGAAAGTTGCAGCTTCTTTCAAGAAGGCAGTTTTTCCTGAGAAACTGAAGCAACAACCTTTAATTGAATTGTGGGAAAAGAAGTGTTGATGGACTGCTTGCTGCAAGCTGCCTGATGGGCAGGCTGTTACCAAGCCACGTGACTCTCAAATACAAATGCCTCAGCCCAATGAGTATCCAAAAAACTCTGTACATGACACACTGCATAGCCAGAGGCTGTTTACCTTTCTAATTTTTAACTAAACCAGATGGAATCTGTTGCTGGATAGCCACTCCCTGCTGGTGTCTTTGCTCAAGCCAATACCTACCAGTCTAACAGAGCACAATAAAAATGTTCTTTTCTCTTTTCTCTGTGAGTCCTCGTGAATGACAGGAAGACACTCCGCTGATCTGTACCAAGTGATACCCAGTACCTGTAAGCTCATATCAGCTGTACATTTCTAGCACATGAATTAATTATACATGGCTTATGCAAGCTGAGAGCCCTCTGTGGAAGCAAGCAGGCTCATTTGCACTAAGGACACAGCACCTAGAGGTCACAGGATCAGAGGGTTTGATGGGAGCTTTTGAAATCATCTGGATGACCTCTGGCTCGCCTGAGAGATGTTTTTTTTCCATTTGGTGCTCCAGTGGCAGAGTTAAATCCTCCTGAATAGCCTGTTCTAGCATTTCAATATCCTAACCTGCTAAAGGATGTTTTCCTGATGTCTAATGTCAAGCTACCTGCTCTATAAATCTATTTTTTCATGTCTTATCTACCCCTGTGGGCTGAGAATAGGTTATTCCTCTGCTTCTGGCAGTAGTCTTTTTTGTACCACTACTATGCCTCTTCACTTTCTCTAACTGAGCCGTGTATAGTTGTATAAACGAGCCATCAGTGCGTGCCATCTTATTAATAACATGTAATTATTCACAGACAGCACTTGGCAATAGAAACAGGAGTTGGTGTGTATGGGCTCCTAGTAAATGTAATAGGCATTAGGAGATAGTGCTGCTCAACACCTTGCAGGAGGCACTGGGAACTGGGTCTTCTCTAACAAAGGAATACGACAAACTCACATTGCTGATCAAATATTTATGAAAAAAGGGATGAGCCCCTGGATTTACTTCATACTCGAATGGAGTGCTGGCTTGTGCTCACCCTTTCTACAGGGTGAAATTTATGGCAAGAGACTTCATTGAAAGGCAGCCAGGCTGCCAGCTAAAGCTGAGGAAGGTGAGCTGCATCCACAGCAAGGGGATACCAGACCTGTGACAGCCTGTGTTACAAGGCACAGCCACTCACAGCCATTTTTGCTCATTTTACTACAGAGTGGTACATGCTTGCAAATAGGAAACTCTTTCTATTGATACTACTGGGCATTGTGCCAGGCTTCAGAGACGAAAGAGTGATACTTGGGAACACACTAAGTGATAATGGCATGAAGAAACACTCAGATTGGCGTTCATTTCAGATGCTATGGTGACAGGTCCTCATACAGACCTTAGTGCTGTAATAAAAGTCCTCCCATTCTTTCAGGAAAATAAATGGCTAAAGAAGAAAGTCCCGCACACAGGTTGTGTGCCAAGAGCTTCACCAGTTACCTGTCCCCACATTTTTCTCCAGCTTATATGCAACTTGGAAGTCCTTAGTGAACAGTGCATGCATGGCAAATTCTAATGTGCATGTTTCATTACAGAAAATGCAGACATATTGTGGCTCATGCTGCAGGGCTTAAATCATCACATTAGGTCTTTATAAAAAAATGGAGATCGCTCAGCCTCATGGGAAAGGCATTTGCATCTTCATCATTACAGAGGCAACAAACTTCATCCATAAAGATGTGCCTAGAACAAATGGCAGCAAATTGTGGACACATGTTTTGCTTTAATTGGTCCTCATCAACTCAATATAGCTAGTGACTTCAAAGAGCTCTTACTAAGAAACCTCCTCCAAATTTTTTGTTTTAATCTTTTTATGTTTTTTTTTTTTAATGTCTTAAGAGATTTCAGATTAAATAGAATCTTTGAAGACACAGTTTGAAAGCACTGCTTCTTCATAGTTACATCACATGTTTAACTATCTATTCATAAATTATGAATGACAAGAGGTAAAGTGGCATCACCCAGAGCCCCTGTCCTGGGCCAAGTGTAGCACTACAATTTTTACAAAGTCTACCTCTTGACAACTGGGAGCAGATTCAAGCTAGCTACAACCATTTTCAAAAGAGCAGCTGTTGCTAGTGCCATTTTCACATGCTATTCTTGATCAGCATAAATGGATGGAATGTGCTCTTTTTGGAAAGCACAGCAAAAGAATCCGGATGGCAATAGAATGATCACATAACTCATTTAAAATTCACCCCCAAAAAAGACACAAGCTACAATTAAAATTTCACTTAGATATGGGTCTGGTTTTTTAAAATACAGCAAACAAATCCCATTGTCTGTAAATCAAACCAGTATCTACATAATGCTTTTCTTCCAGCCCCAAAGCCAAGCAGTCCTCATGTGTACAAGGGTCCCACTGTCTCAGACACTGCACAAACACAGCTGAACACAGCACAAATGAACAGAGGTGGAAACGAATCCACAGACGAGTGTAGTCACTACCGTAGCACAGCTGAGACTCAAGGAAAATGTGAAAAGCCTCATAACAACACATCAGTTTGGAGATGAAACTGCTTCTTCCTACACTTCTTAGCCACAGGCACACTCACAAGCACACATACAGTTTTGTCTCTCCAGCTGATGAGTGTTCCTACAAAACCAACACTTTGTTCCAGCTGTCCTAGTTTTGGCATGTTTATGTCTGCCCTATGTATATATTCTTGTGAATACACACACAGGGCACTTCTTTCTACAGCTGTAAGCCTCAATTAATCACTCATACAACAGCAGACAATATTAAAACTGCCACACTTTTGAGGCAGCACCACAGACCCACTTGTTGCAGTTGAAGATGAGGAAGGCAGGCAGGTGTAGGACATTGGTGCATCAGTCCAAAGTAGAATATCCTCTTTTGATATTTTCTCTGAAGGTTTGCTTTTTTTCCTGCTATACGGTAGCAGGAATTATCCCCCTTCTGTGCAAATGAGAGAAATAAGACCATGCTGCAGGGCATTCTTATAGCATAAAGAACAGTTACAGGAAACACATTAAAGTAATTTCCTCTTCCTTGGACAGAATGCACTCTCTGGAGTTTGTTTTTAGCATCGTGGTGTAACTGGGGAAAAAGTGAGGTTAGGTTGATGCCTGAAATCAGAGGGGGAGACAAAAACTGCAAAATAAATTAATTATGATGAAAGAAGACACAATACTTTAATGGGAGTTTCCAGGGTCCAGGAGCGAAGACGAGAGAGATCACCTGACCCCTCTACATTTATAACCTTCGGGAGACTACCCCCCTCATGCTATCCAACCAAAGTCCATCTTGAACTTAAGTTTTCAAGATGCCCAACCAGAAATCATCTTCTTCTTAACGCCACCTCCAGGTCTCCCCAGGTCCCCCTCCCAGAACCTCCCTAGCAGCTCTGTTGTGTCTTGATACCCCCTTTACCTACACAAAGAATGAAAACATTGCCAGGAAAGGCCTGGCAAAAACCTTTCTAAGTGAGCCCATACAGGCAGGCTAAAATCCTAGAAATATGATGAAAAACCCCAAGGCATCAAGGTAACACACCTCAATGCATCTAAAAGAAAATTCTTATAGAATTTAAGTAACTTGGGGGATCTTGCCACAGGCTTTTTATAAAACAACCAACCAATGAGTGAAAACACTCATTCCAGATGCCCCAAATACCTCTTATATAGTTATAGTTGTTGCACTTGTTAACGATAACTACATCCATTACACGTTTTTGCTGCACTCAGAGAAATAAAGCAGTTTGTTTATCTGTCAGTAGAAGTAATATGTTCAGAATGCATATTTTCAAATGACATCATGGAGTTCACAATATCACTGCATATCCATACTATATATGTGTGTGTGTGTGTATACACATATATATAGTTTTCTCAGTCTTTCCCTCTTAATTTTCAGTGTTCCTCTATTTGTTGCCCAGCTCTTCAACATATTACCCTGAAAAATACAGTTTAAAGCAGCAGGGAAAACAATGTGGAATGCTGCCAAGCAGGGAAGCATAATATTAAAACAAAAATAAAAATAGTTACAGAAAGACTCAACACTATGATAGGCTGGATGTACAGTATACCTTTCTTCTTTTCCCTAAATGTTGGTAGAAACAATTTATACAATTCATTTTCATATTTTCATTACAATGAATCCAATGTTGGTCCGGCAACAGAAATAACTTTAGCATTAAGTCACACTTCAACATGCAGAAACACGTCAAAATGCAGTAAAGTATTCTGGGTCCTTAGCTATTGTAAAACTACCACAACCCACTGCTGTCAGTGCTTTCTGGTTACAATGCTCCTTGAGGAGCTCTTCCCACATCGCACTCCAGCCAGGCACCCAATCTCCGGGAGCCAAAGGTGTGCTGCTGGGCATGTCGTGTAGGCACATCTGGCCCAACTTTAAGCTCATGAAAGCAAAAGGACCTGGGGTGCACCTCTGGAGTCAACCCTCTAAAACCATGAAGACACAGCTCTGTTTCTGTTATGTCATAGGAGAAGCTGTAAGTAAGAATGGGAACAACAGCCAACCTAGCAAAGCAAAAGAAATCTCTGACTCCATACCCTGACAAGAATGAGTAAAGCAAAGATATGAGAGTAATCAGATTTCTGTAACAGTCCATAGAATGCCAAAAAAATTAACAGTTCTTGCATTGCTCATTCCATGAATACTAAGGATGATTTTCTGTTTTCTGACTCACTTGAATCAGAATAAGAGAAATCCATTCAAAATTGTCTATGAAAATATGTAGCAAGAAATTATGCCAAATTGAAGAGATATTAAAAAAACTTCTTCTGTTTTTGCATTTTTACTGGAAATTACAAATTTCCCTTGCAAAACATGACAACAAGTGACTATATTTACATATCATCTATTCCTATTCTATTGAATTAATTTATTCAGTTGCTAGAATTTGTTGCTTCCTTTTGGCACTGGAAATTGTAAAGCCTACAGAAATGCCCCAACGGTGTCAATACATGTATAACCTTGCCTTACTTCTGTGAACAGGGGAGACAGTCCCCATCTACACAGTCTAAATTTCACCTCAGGCTTTTTGCTGGACTCTTGGATGGACTCTTCTGAAAGACAAAAGCTAGGAAAAAAACCCTTGTAATCTCAGGAAGTGACAGAAAATTTAGGTCTGTGTGAGTCTGGAGCTCCCTTCTCTCACTCATAGATCTTTTATTGAGTGATCACCACCAGATATGCCAAGTGAGATGGATCCCTCTTGTCCACTAAGAACTAGGCAAAAAACATGATTACAAAAACATTGTGTTATTTCTTCCAGCCACCATCCTCTGTTTCTACATCTCATTTTTCTGAGGCTGTTCACATTTGCAAGGCACAACAAATCACTTTTACTCTTGCACAAAACTCCACAGAATCAGATGATACTTTAACTCATTTTTTAATACATTTCCAAATATCTCCATTAACAAGATAATTTAATTTCCGTATGGTTTCTCCAGGCACCTGAAGCAAGACACATGGTTAAGTAGTTCCTTGGCTTGTGCCCTGCATAAATATTACTATCCTATGTAAAGATTTGAATAGCTCTTTTCTTACAGAATAAAAATTAATATTTACTTACTAAACAGTTGGCAATAGAGGACCTGTAAGCTTCTCTTCATGGTATCATGTGGTCCTGCTGGTCTGCCAGTTTATTCATGATTCTGTCAAAAAAGAATCAAGAGAAGAAGAAAATGATTTATTATGAAATATAGACTGTCTTTTTACACCTGTTGATTACAAACTAAGATGAACCTTCACAGGAAAATGGTATTGATAAGCAATGGGAAATTGCCTAACTGCACTTTGCTTGTGTAAGCCATGCTCTCCAACAGCTTGACAGTGAAGGACAGAGCTATGGACAAAAAGGAGGAAAGTTGTCAAGAGTATACAAAATAAATACACTGAAAATTACTTCAATTTTTTGCTTAGAGCTTGATAAAATTAATCTCATAGGAGTCTTTTTACTTTGGGAAAGGGTCCTCACAGGAGGAGCAAATGTGAGATGCAGACACCACCATGCACCTGTGGTGGGCACAAGAGGCTGGAGTCTCCTCCCTGAGCCTCACCTTTTCACACCCCTCAAGAAACACAATGAGGAGAAAGTCCACCCTCCTTTCCCAATCAAAATGTCAGTGGTGCTACAATGGAGGAGATCCCAAACTCTGCTGAAATGATAGCACAGAGTGCAGCTTTGTCCTGGCATTTTTATCTTAGCCAGCTGTTGCAGGTCATATCCCTTCCTGATACATCCCAGCAGCTAGACATTTTCTGTTTCTTCTAAAATGAATTATCTTGGTGTAGAGGGGAATGTCATAATTCTTGCATCTGCTCTCTGAAAATGTGATGTGGCGAAAATATGTGACCACCCTATCTCCCTGCCTTCTCTCAGTTGGGTAGTAACCAATTACATTTTATGTGTGCTCAGATGGTATTTTCAAATACTTGACATGGATATTTTTTCACCTCAGTTTAAAAAATATTATGAAAAAATAAATCTCAATCATGCTGGTATTAATTATTCACATTGTGAGGAAAATAAATGCATAAATCAGAAGTGAAAAGCAAATGTAGTCCCAAAGCACTGCTGTGAGCAATGTCTCACTGAGTACCCAAAGACAACACACCATTTAAACTCTTGATTCCATAAAAAAGCGTTTGCTAAAGATTCATAACCAACATTGAAAGGCAGGACACTGAGATCATCCTCCTAAAAGGTCAATATTCAATAGCGTGTAGTATCCTCTGCTTTTCAGTTCAATGTATTTTCATCTTCTGAACTCCCAGGGACATTTCTGAGTCACTTTAACATGCCCTCATACAAATCTTTCAGAGCTCATTTAAAATGCAATCTTGAAGACATAAGATAAACAAGTTGAACCAATGAATAACACCTTTGAACTGCATAAATGCTGCAGAGTTTGTGAAAACAGAACTATATTTGACTTTCACGTGCAAGTCTCAAAAGGATCATGACTTTTCTTGCTTGTGCTCTGTAACAAAAGATGCTTGGGTTTTGTTAAGTTATTCCACATGGTAATTTTTGTACACAAATGTCATGTATTTGGATTCTCCCACACTTCCCAAACTGGACCTTAAAAACATCTGAGTAACTTGCATAAATGTCAGTATTTGAAAGGTGTTTTCCTCTACGTGAAAACAATCGCCTGTTAATTAATTTACTATTTTTAATCAGAATCAGAATCAGAGTCAGATTCATGCCATAGTTTGACCATGAAACTTGTTGAGGGACTCCTGTTTACCTCTTTTTCCTTAAGTTTTATCAAATAACAAAACAGACATGGTAAAACCCTCAGTTTGTATGCATAAATAAACATCATATAGTCTATTACAGCAAACTTCAAAAATGCATTTACAAAATGTCTACATTTAGCATCAAGATATTAATAAAAATATATGCAGAAAAAGACAAGAACCAGATAAGCCACTGACAATACAGATTTCACACATCCAAGGACTCTGTTTTTAAGTTTGTGTCAAAACAGAATTTACAAGCACTGACTCATCCGAAGTCACAAAAATACAATGGAAAAAAGGGAAAATCTGAAATTGCAACTCTAAATCCACATTATTGACTTTGCATAATTTGAATTATGCTTGGCAACTCTGATGTGATACAGGTTTTGGTTATGAATCACAATTTTTTTGTATTCTCTTCCCTCTCCATACTAATGCTATCATAATGTATAAAGGTATTTCCTTATAAATTCTGGTATTTTAGTTAAAATAAGTGGTATGCTTTTGTGTAAATATTTATTTAGACAGGACTCTTAAGGTAATTTACCCTGTGCCAAGAAATAGGAACTAGTGTAAATATGGGGAAAGAAACAAAGCCTAACACTGGAAAACTTTATCTATGTTCTTCTATTGCCCTCTGTTAAAAGATATGTCTTTTTGACCACATGACCAGGACAGTAGAGAAAGGATAGATGAAACAACATAAATGCAAGATAATCTTTACACCCTGGCATAGCTTGCTCTATCTCCAGCAATCCTGAGTGGAATGCAGTAACTTAAGCCACCATATTTTTTAACTTGAGAATAATTACTCCTCAGTAATTTCAGTGCCTTCCAATTATAGAAAATCTTCTGTATCTCTAAGAGGACAAAGCAAAGTCTCAGGGTCAGACATTTCAACAGCTGCAGAGGAAACCTCCTTTCTGAGTATCAACCCATGTCCAGCCATCACGATACTCTGTCATGGCCCTGCAGACACATCTAATCCAGAAGTTCTTTCCCTGCAAGTACCTCGGTTTTGTAGTCTTTATCTTATGAAAATCTTTTGCAGGTCTTGTGTGATAAATACATTTATTTATCACAATCAATAAAGGTTGCAGATACAGTGGCTGGTAGCTGAGAGTGCTCTAGTTCACCAACCCATATTCTCTTAGGTATTTGAATATGCAACTTTAGGCATTAACAGATTAGCAGAATTGTGCATATGCAGATGGAAAATGCAGACACACAGCCAGTTCCTGACCTTGGGCAGATTAATGTAAAACCAGAGTACCACCACCTGTTTTAAATACACAAACTGTTGCTTACAAGAAAAAGAAATACAAAAAGAGAGCAGAAACAGAAGCAGTCCTGGAAAAAAATTGACTTGGAAAACATGTGTTAAACTTCAAAAATCAAAAATCTAATGTGAGTGTCTGAGTTTTGTACCGATTTTATAATTCTCACTTGATTCTTCAACACTTCTCTGAGTTTTTACAGGAGTACACTTCTCCAAAATATGAATTTGATATGGCTTTATGGCTTGATATGTCTTTAATGTCTGAGAAGCCATTCTGAGTATTTGAGGGAATTATCTATTACAAACACACCAGATCTTTGAGATTTTAATTTAAAAAAAAAAAGATTCTTAACCTTAATTTTCTAGTTCCATATTTTGGTCTCAAAGTGAGTGGGCATATTTCCAATTGCTCTAAACACGTACTGTCTCTCCTCTGAAAATGAGAAAATAAATGTCTAATTATGACTTTCATTGTAGTTCTATAATGTAATTCATATTGATGTGTCTCATAATATACTTTGAAACAAAGTAATACAGATAGTGCAAGTTTGTAGTCAAATCAATTTCAAGTTTGAAAGACTCATCTTCCATAGTTAAGATTAGTGGAAATTTGTATCCAGAAAAGGTGTCACATGCCTAGCCACAGACATCTGTGTATGAAAATATTGGTTAAGCACTTGGTGTCTGAAATGGACTTACATATTTTGCAATTTTTAGTGCACGATATTTCACATACAGTTTATCTTACACAGGATGATGAATAGATGTGTGAAATCCCTGTGGACAGCTAGCAATATTGTCTTTCACAGTAAGTGATCCCCTCAACATCACAGTTAAATTAAAGAGGACAATGAAGACATAATGATGAATAGAAGACAAAAGAGTCCAAAAGAGCTGACAGTTCCCAGCCATTCATTATGTCTGATGGGAAAAATAATGCCAACCAGGCCTTAAATTAAAGAAGAAATAGAGGAGAACAGAAGATGTGCATTGAGGCAAAGCTAGCAGTCAATGAAGAACCCTTTTTGTCTGCCAAACAAAAACTAGGAGACTGAAATAAAGAAGAATTAAGAATGGTAGTGAAAAGAGGAGACAGGCAAAAGACATGCCACTCCTATCCCATGAAGCAAATGAACTTTATTACATTATTTCTGACCACCTTTTCTCCACTATGGATCATTCTGGAAAGAAAAAAAAAAAGCTACATCAGAGAGTTTTCATCTATAGTATTTCTGGTTCTGCAGAAAACAAAAGAGCGCAAGCAGATAACACCCAGAAGTACTTCCATCTCCAATCTCTTTTGAGTCAAGGAAAACCCAGCCTTGGTCCTTCCAGTATCATACTGCCCTGTGATGTTCAACAAATTTCTACAGGACAGCAACAGCAGAGGCTCCTCACCTGCAATGCTGGGACTGCTCCCAAGAGTTACTCTCCCACTGTAAATTCCCCCACCAAGGTCTCCCCGCACTGGTTCCCACAGGTTATTCACTTAGTGAGTATTCCAGTGTGCCTCATAAAAGGAAGCAGGTGTTCTCTTCTTGACCACACAGGGCTCAAGCACAATTTTGTGTTTTCAAGTATTCATGACTTGTTTCTTAATTTAATGGCCTACTTCCACAATCCAGATGTTATTTTGCAAAATTTATATCCCAAAAAGCTTCAGGGCATGTGTCATGGTTTGACTCTGGCTAAAAGCCGAGAGCCCACACATAGATCTAAAATTCTCAGAGAAGGGAAAAAAAAACCTCCGACTTTTGTGATAAGGATTACAAGCAACTGTTTATTAACTACTTCACACAAGCAAAACAGGCTCTAACTTAGAATGTTAAGAGTTTACTACTACAACTACAACTACTACTAAAATCAGAGCTTAAGAGTTTAAGGGTGAGCAGTTTGATAGTTGTTACAGACACCTTTCTCCCCCCCCCACCCCTCCCTTTTAAGATCCTTCACCTTCCCCCAACAGCTCGGGAAGGCAGGTGTGTGTGTGGGGGGGGTTACAATCAGAGATTTTCTTTGCTGCTGTTCAGAAGAGTGAGAGAGTCCCACCCCAGCTTTCCTCATGGGGTCTTCTCCACGGAAACAGTCTGTTGCAAACTGCTTCTTAGTGGATTCATTACTAACAACAGTTTTCCTGGTACTGTCGTCATGTAAATCACTTTACCATAGGTGCAGTCATTTCAGGTGCCGGCTGCTCAGCTGCTTTCAGTGCTTCATGTGCTTCTCACGGCCATCAATTGTCCCAAGAAATGCTGCTCTGCCTCCAGCATCTCTTCTTCTCACGGCCCACGGGGTTCCACCAGGCCCCTCTGCTCCAAACACAGGATCACAGCCTCTCTTTTCCGGCATGTCTCTGTTCCAGCGTGGAAAAATCTCCCAGTCTTTCCACGGGTTCACAGGCTGAAGAATCTTCGCCCCTATGATTCCTCACAGATTGCTGGGGCCCTATTCCAGTGTTTAAGGCATCTTCTCTTTCTCCTCTCTCTGACCTTGGTGCTAATCAAGCTCCGCACCCTCCTGTCTCTTAAGCGGCCATGATGTTCTGCGCAGACTTTCTTTCTCTACTCCTTCTTAAATATGTTATCACAGAGGCGTTGTTGCCTGACCTTGGCTAGCTTAGAGCAGAGAAAAACTCTAGCAGCTTCTTAAAGAAGCCTCTCTCCTAGCCCCCCCAGCTAATAAAAAACTCTGGTTACTTAAAACCACAACAGCATGCTAATAAAAAGATGATTAAGTTGCAGCAATGAGACTCCTCCGAGTAAGAATTCTGTGTTCTTGTTCAACATGTGCCACATTGTCTGCTGCAATTTATTTCCCATTGCTTGGAACATACAAACCACTGTTATCATCTTTCTTCATAACATTCTGAGTGCATAATTTTTTATACTTATGTCCACTTTATACTTAGATCTTTCAGCACTTTGTGAAGTAGATTCCTCTTTGCAGCTCTAAGAAAGAGCAATTCACATCTACTTCTCAAAAGTGTACACCCCTTACTTTTCTAAGGTCTTTAAAGAGTAGGGTCTACCCTCAGGATACCACAGATGATCAGAACCAGTCTTGCTGGTGTTGTGGAGGCCTGTCTTATGTGCATAAGGAATAGTCATGTAGGAACTGAACCAGAGATAGTACTATGCCTTTCTGTATATACAAGACTTGCATCCTATGTGACATGAATTTAGAAGCAGAGAATCTCATAGCATCCAGAATAAAACTCAACTTATCCAAAGCCTCTCCTCTCTGAATTCAGATGCAGAGCATCTACCATTGTCACTGTGTCCAAGCCTGGCTATGGTTTTCTATTGTATTGATGCCCTTTATCACAAAGATAAACACAAATCAAGAAAAACACACAGAGAAAGTAATGTCTATATGCAATGAAACCCTGAGAGTAATTGTTCCCTCTTCCTCAGTCTCCCTACTTCATCATTAACTGCTGAAAGCCCAATCCCCCATCTCTGATAACATAAGAGTTCAAATTACTGTTCCCACAGGTCTCTTCCCAACTGTGACAGTGTTTCCATGAACAACTCTAGGAAAGATGATCACTTAAAGGCTCCTGTCATCAGCGTGCTGAGTGGAGGACACTGACAGGTAACCCACTCTTCATCATCTTCCTTTATTTACATGTCAAACCTGGGGCATGTTGATGAAAGGGAGAGGGAAGAAAGGCCTGCACTCTTGGGGTTCACTCTCATAAAACTGGACGGGCATGAAGAACCTCGAGTTTAGGTGACCATGGCCAGGGGAAGAACTTAGTCTGAAAGGGTCAGGTAAAACTGCTGTTGCCTTTGGCTATCTAATGCTTTGGAGTATTTCTTAACTCTGTTCCTAATTATCTATCATTAACAATTACTTTTTAAGGCAGCTTCACTGGAAGAGAAGTCTAAACAATTGTTCTGGTTGCTTCTTGTTCCCAATGTTTCAAAGACACGACTGTGTGTGTGTCTGTCCACTTAGAGAATAAGAAAAGAAGCCTTTCTTTTACATCATTCATTTCTGTAGCACTCAGAGAAGCTAACATCTTCATGAAGTCCAAACTCACTAAGCAGCTGTAGGGAGAATTAGAATTGGGTCATTAATATACATTAGGGGTGAAGAAAGGAAGACTTCCGTGTACATTTTAAAACTTATATATCGTTGAATATAAAATATTCAATGACAAATATTTGTGAGAAATCCCTGTGGACACCTGGCAATATTCTCTTTCCTAGTAAGTGATCCCCTCAACATATATGAATATATGGGTATTTGAAACTGTGATGATAAAATTTTATTGCACATATTGAAACATGCTATTTTGGCTAACAAGAAAAAGAATCCAACTTCTCTGAGTTGGGGGGAGAATAATCTTTCACAATGCAACATGAAAAACAAATGAAGCAACTGGGTCAAGAAAGTTGTACATAAATAGTCTTTAGTGAAAAGCACCTTTCATTGTCCTCTTGAAAAGACTTTTTTTTTTATATGAAACATGGTAAATATAAGACTAAGTTGTGTTATTTTTCAAAATTTTTCTTGTGGGTCTTGTGAGAGTCAAACCAAAGAAAAATCTTTTAATATTTGTTCCAAGGTCATGTTTAAAATTTCACAGGCTACACTATCCCCAGGAAGCATTCAGCAGTTTAAATTGTCTGCTCTTTAACAGGAAAACTTTATAACCATTGGAAGGTCTCCTGCTAGAAGACTTTCTTCTCACAAAACTACGCAAGTTAAGATATTCTGGAAAAATAAAGAAAATACATCTTGTTTTTCCTTCTCAATCACAGCAGGGAACGGATGTAGAAACAAGCTCCAATTCCACATCACTTTTGTGATGGTGTGTTTTCCCCAGACAACCCCCCATGGCATCTCACCTGCCTCAGGGTGCCCACGCTGTAGATGCTGACATTTGATTTACTCACCTAAACTCCCTCTGCAGAGAGCAGATTGATAGGCTGCCCTGAAGCCTGATGCCTGTGACCTGTTTAAAATGCCTCTCTTGGAAGGAGGAGGTTCATTCCTTATGTGGGGCTGTTTCTTGCCATTGAGTTTCAGAGGGCTAAAGGTCAACCAATTGATTTCAGCTCGTAACACTGAAAATGAGGATACCAACATCTGTAAAAGGAATCCCACCCAGAGCTTCCATCTACAGGGATCTCAAGGTTTAGGGGGTTAACTTCTCTGCAGCTGTGTTAAACTGTTCCCTTGTTTCTATTGTGTAAGACTTAATGTAAAGAACAGGCAAGCAAATAGTTTTGCCTGCACTGTAATAAAACATGGAGAGATGGAAAAGGGTGCACCTTTGTGAAGCAGCTGAAATCAGGCTTTTCACATTATTCAGCTTGATTAAATGCAAATATTTCAAGTAGAGAAGAAAAAAAAGAGTGCAAGACAGAAAGTACTCTTTTCCCTCTCTTATAATATGATACTGTATTCCTAAGGTTGATTGATTGGGTCAAATTTTCAAGAATGGAAAGCATCAGCTGTAAACAAAGAAGAGTATGTATGCTCTGCATGTCTGAAATCAAGGCCAAAATACCAGTTTCACAAAGATGTTTAGGTATTCAGAAATGCAAGCAAGTGCTGTGCTGTCA
Source organism: Calyptomena viridis (assembly GCA_013390005.1). Taxonomy (NCBI): domain Eukaryota; kingdom Metazoa; phylum Chordata; class Aves; order Passeriformes; family Eurylaimidae; genus Calyptomena; species Calyptomena viridis. The sequence goes on from WEIV01023309.1 coordinate 336,291, forward strand.
AACATAACTGTACCGTAGTCCTAGAAACACTGTTACACAGGCTCTAGAGGACTTTAATGAAATCTAGAGATAGAAATATCTCAATATAACATTTTAACTGCAAGATCATCTTCTCTTTAGTGAACACTTCAATTACCCAGCTAAACAAATAACAGTTAACATACCACCACAAAGGGGCTCAATATTGTGCATCACCATTATCTGATTTACAATGAGTTAAGGATGCAAGCTAAGGAAGGTGCCTGTAATTATTTTGACAAAAATATCACAAACTGAGTTTTGGCTCTGAAAAATCTAACTGTAAAGAAGGTCCCTTTTACTAACTTTTCTCAAGAGACTCTAAAGATTAAGAAGATCGAAAGAAGAAAAATATCAAGATAGACTAATTAAGTTTGGGCCCATCTCTAGGGGAATTTCAACTGACCTGATGTAAGTACAGCAGATCCCAGTCCAAGACCCTTGTCATTCTGCCTTGATGTTCTGCCTCGTCTCTCAACTCCCTAGTTAGTTTACATCTCTAAAGCACAGAGGAAATAATGAAGGATGCCAACGTAGAACTCTTCTGACTTCATCCAGTCCAGTCCACAGATACAGCCTCTCTGAAAACTGAACATCGGTGAGGAAGAAGGGTTTTGGATCAGGTCAGAGTGTGCCACTTGCATATTTTGGTTGGGGCCCATCCTACTGTATAAAACAAAATCATATCATTAAGGAGAATATAACCACCTCAGCTGTCAAAAAAATTAAATAAAAAGTAATACATTCATTATTGCAATTTTGAATTGCAAACATTTGTTTATGTATACATGTAGCACATGATGGCTATGTTTTATTTGTCTTTCCTTCCCTATTTATACTAGCATGCCTCTGCCAGTAAAAAAAAGGAAAGGAAAAAAAAAGGAAAAAAAAATAATGAGCACATACGGCATTTTCACTTTTTCTTTTCAGTCAAAAGAAAATCATATTAAATTTTCCATCAAAATATATGTTCAAGAATATTTCCATGTGAGTTTTGGATTGAATATTTTGAATTAGCTCTAATCATAATGTGTAAGTACAGCATAAGGATCTAATTTCACAATGACATGTTATAATAGACATATACAAGTACCTAAGATTGAAGATTTTTATTAAAGTTGAAAAAAGCACAGTAAGAAAGCATAACCACCTTCTGAATTCTTAACCATTCAGTCTCAACAGTGCATTAATGTATTTAATAGTAACTCATATTGCTATTTTTTTTAACAGAGCATAAATTCCAAGAAAACCCAACATGGCTTGTAGTGATATTTTTAGTAAAAATATCAGTAGGGTAAACAAACATGAAAGGTTGGGGTTTTTTAAGACCTCTGGGTTTTTTTAAGACCTCTGTGTTTGCTTTATCAGATCCTCTTGCCCCCAAGACAGTGTGTTTGTTAGTCCAGGGCCAATCCCAACTGAACTGTCTAGCACTGCAAAGATAAAGTCTGTCTGAAGTAGCTTCTTCTACAAAATTATAACAACGTCAGCTCCAAGAATAGAGACATCTCTGGCATATTTGGATAGATGGATGCATAAATGCATAATCACATGGAACACGAAGTAAGATGACGTCTTGACCTACGTCGCCATGGTCAAGCCTTCTTTTAACAGAGCCATTTATGACCTCCTTTATAATCAGACATTCAATATGGTAAGAAGAGAAGGGAGATAAAATGAGCTCTGAAATATGATTGCTCTGCTTTGGAAGGCTGAACATACACTGGAAAGTGGAAGAGTACACTCGCTTAGACTTGACATTTCATCTGAGAGTTTATTATAACCGTGTCTAGTTCAAGGGACTACTTATCCTCAACTTTCAGCCCCAGCATTTGATGTCCAAGGAAGAAGTGGCCTCAGAAAGAACAGATGACTACCAACCAGTGACCCAGTCATTAACAGCAATTCCTTTCACAGGAGAACATTTTGCACACCATTTTGAGACAGCAGGTGGAAATAAAATGAAAATTTTACATGGCATCAAACACAAATATAGCCCCATAAAAATTTAGGTTTGCAGGAAGGTGGCAGAACTAGACTCTTGGTAATTTCCAAATTATTCATTCTTGTCCATACAAGGTTCCTGTAGTGCAAACACCACATTTCATTTGAAAATGCATGTAGTGATGTCTGATTCAATAGGAAGAGTTTCCAACAAAATTAAATGTCAGAGCAGAATGGCCTATTGTTTTTACTCAATGTAAATTCACTTTTTACACAACTCTGAATAATAATAATGTCCTGCTCTGTGTCAATGTGATGTCTACAACTCTAGGCTTTGGAGATGGGAACTGAAGGCAAAAAAAGAAGAGCAAGGATAAGATGATAGGGCAAGATGCTAACCTGGTGCTGTCAGAGATTTAGCTCTATATGACAGGTCTGTAGCTTTAAAGAGGATTTAGCATGTCAATCTTATTTTCCTTGTCACTTTGTGCACCCAGCAAGACTGCTACTGGCTAAACAGCTCATCTTCCCTCCCTCAAAAGGTTCACTTGCTTATACAGAAGAGCAAGTAAGCCAGAAGGAAATGCGTAAGAAAGAAAACAGGGGATCTCAAACAGCAGCATATGAAAACATGCCATGCTGTCAAGCAAGATTATGCTCAGATGCACAGTTTATTTTAACAGGTTAGTGAAAACTCTTATTTACTGCCTAGAACTGTGAGGTTCTTCCTCAGGCAAGACCCACTGACTCTGACAGGAGATTCCAGTACAGACATGGAACCTGGCTCAGCAGTGCAAGGAAAGGCCACTGTTTCAAGAAGGTTGTTTCTGGTTTTGTTTTTTTCTAACAGAGGTAAACAGCATAGGTAGGGAAAGAATAAGACCGCAAGTTTAATAGGTGGATTTAATAAATAAACATCTGCCCAAGTAACTCACTTCAGTTAAAATGAGATGAGGACAGTTTTAGGTGTGTCAGATATTTTTTTGAAATGGGATAAACTATGTTCGGAGCTGCCCTGTGCAAATCCACAGTAACTCCAGTGACTCTGTTCTAGCATGATGAGAATGAATATGAAAATGAACAGATGAAATGGAGAAGAATGCCCTTGTGTAAAGTATTGAACAGCTCAGGAGAGGATATGGTGGACAATGGACTATTACAGCAGGCTTTCTGCAGGTACAGACTTCAGTGAGACACCTCTCTCATTGTGAAAGCTAATAGCACCTAACTTCCACTTGTGCATCTGAAAACTATGTCTCTCTCTCTCTCTCTCTTTCTCTCTCTCTCTCTCCATCCCTAACTTTTCCTACTAAAGAAAAGTCTTTCAGGGAAGCAGAGACTGCCTTCTCCATGTCTTGCTTGATTGCACCACGGCTCTGCTTCCGTAGGCTGTAAAAAGTTGGGGGAAATGTGTTGTGTCTTTTGTGTGCAATGCACTTCTGACCCATGAGCTCAGCCCTGCAAGGATAGAAGATGGGAGGTGCCCAGCAATGGGTGTATTGTATGACATGGTTCTCACCTCATCCCCAAATCATCTCACACAATTGAGCAATGAGGCCACCCAGGGACACAATGAAGGATCCTTTTCAAATAAAACTGCAGCTTCTCTCTGCTACAAGAGTCCCTGTTCCTGTATGTTAAGAATGCCACAACAGACAATATGAATCAATACGAAGAAATAAGAGCCCTTTTGGTGCATCTACCCCTGTAGTGCAAAACGTCTGCACTGGCTCCGGTCTGTACACTGTGACAATCCAAATAATAAACTCACATACTTTGGTTTTTAGTCTGCTACCCAGCCTCACTCATTGTAAAAGCAAGGACTGACCACACACATTCAGACAGTCAAGGTCACAGAATAAGGAACCTGCTGGTTGCTGCATCTCTGCCTCGCTGCTGATGGCACTGGACAGTCCAACAGGGCTGAGGTAAGGGCTTGGAAAACCACCATGGTTGTGCCTAGGGCAGTCAAAAGCTGCCCTGGGGAACTGGATTCTCTCTTGGTCTCAGTGCCTAATGCCAAGGAAGTCACAAAACCCAAACTCTGAGCAGGAGGTCATTAATTGCATCTTCTTTGTTTGCTTAGAGCAGAGCACAGAACACCTGTGCTCTGAACTGTGGAATCGTGGAGCAGTTCCAACTGTGATGGACTCAATAAAAGCCAATTCCAGAACAAAGGAGGGGCAATCAAACACTATTTCTGGAAAATCGAGGCACAAATATCTCCAGCTGGGCATCTAAATTAAATGTCCCTTGTTGACATTATGATTCTGTGCATCATTTTCCCTCATGTATAATGTAATCTCACCTTATCGGTACATTGTGAACATAAATTCATTAATGTTTGTAAAGTACTCGGATGCTGCAATAATGAGAGCTGCAGAAGTGCTCCCCAGGAAATTAATAACTCTGGCTTCAAAGCTGGATCTGAATGATGTACAGTTATAGGAGGAAGGGTGACATAATGAACTACTATGATAAAATAAAATATTGATTCATCTGAGCAGCGTTGACTGAAATCTGTCCTTATTTAAGAGAGCTTTGCTTTGTACCCTTAACAGCCTTTTAACTTGCCTTGTAACTTGCAAGATTTAAAAAAAAAAATTGAAAAAGGAAAATTACCAAAGAAAAGACCCCAACTCAGAAATCGTATAACACAGCCTTACTGACACCAACACAATACTCCAGAGAACTGGAGTCTTTGGTCCTTAACCCAGATTTTAACCCTTCAGCTAACTAGCACTTGGGCCTTGTCTTACAGCTATCGTTTGGTCTCTTTTGCCAGAATCATGAATATTGTTTCTATCCCTTAAAAGTCCCTTCCATTCCTCTTCAGCATCCCTTTGATCCTGCACTGTCTCACCACTTTATTTTCACTCCTTGTCCCTCGCCTAGTTTTCTTTACATGGGGACCATACCTTAGCCCTGTCCTTTCTTCATCATTTCAATTCCTGACTCAACCATACCTAGGCCCTGGTTACAACCTTCATATCCCCCATCTGAAGCATACTCCCTGCTGACAAAATTCTAGGATAGCTGAACTGCAAATCTTAAAGAAACATGGATTTTTCAGACCAGAACGCAGTCTAATCTGACAGCTTTCCACTAAAATGCAAAAAACCTTAACCTTGACTTCCACTATAGAAATTTCTCTTAAGTTTTTTCCTGCATTGTCCTCTCTCCCTGAGAGATTTCAATTTCCTGACCTGTGATATGGAAGTCCCACAAAATAATACAAGGTACTGTAACATGAAACATGATTGCCCATCCCCGTTTTGGTTTTGGTTGTTTTTTGCTTGTTTGTTGTTTTTGTTTTCTCAGAGACGGAATAATTTTTACTGAAATGAAAAAAATACTGACTGAAATAGGAACAGAAAATTTCTGTGTTGGAAAATTTCATTTTGAATGGTAACAAAATTGTTTTAATAAGTGAGGCATCAGGCAATCTTTACCATACTCAAGGTCAACAGAGTACTTGTCTATATTTTTCTGCATTCAGGAATATTCTGACCGACCAAATCACAGCAGGAACTCGAGTCTTTGCAAGTAAATAATCAAATCATCAAGAAGAGGAGGCCCTGTAGATAAATGTGTGTGATTCTTATATTTCCCTCCAAATTATGTGAGCAAATCTGGGGTTTGCAGGACCATATACAGAGAGGTGTACTATGATTTGCAGAATTTATCACTCCAGCGTTCTTCAATTTCATTTATACTGAAAGATATGAATGCAAATCTTTAACTGAAAAACATTTAAAGGAATTATCCAAAATAACATATGGAATACTTTTGCAACAAATGCATTAATTGTATGCAAACTGAATTAAGTTGTATTAGCATGTAATTGGGGGAAATATTAATACATTATTTTAATTTGAAAAAATCATAGGTTAGAAGCTTTTAAACAGAAAGCTGCATAATGGCAGCCTCAACATTAAGATGTCATTGTAAAAATGAATGTATGTAATGAACTCAGAAAAATAGAAATATAAGTGTCTGATCCTTCTGTTGTTTCCTGTACATCTGCATTGGAGTTTGCCTATTGTTATTCAACCAGCTAATCATCATCTTTTGTGTGGCGTCACTGTGTTTTTACTCAGAGAGGCTAATCTATGAAGACATCTGTTATTTGGTAGATAATAGGCCATTTTAAGTCTCAAAGCCCTGCAAGGCATTTCTGAAGAAGGAGAAATAGATACATCTGTTCCCACCAGGTAGGACTACAACTGAGGATCTTGTAACACAGCAGAACAGAACTTTCCCATGCTATTCATCAGAAAGCTAAATGGACATGGAACAGTGCAAACAAAGAGCGATTCTAGTGTAGTTTGTTAGAGCTGGCCGAGTGACTTTATATAAATCATTTAATGTTTTCTTGAGAAAACACTACATCTCACACTAAAGAAGAGAGGGATTTGTCAAAGTGATCCGAACTCACTGGATCACACCAAGCACATTCACAAAAGCAAACATCCACTGAATCTGATGTTCTATTGTTAGAAAAAGTCAGTATTAGACATTTTGAGGGCAATGCAAATGTTTGATTATTCACTTGGAAACAAAATCTTGTGCCATTGCTCCCTAATAACTTACATGAGCCAGTTCTCCCTGCATTCTACTGAAAATATACTTCCTCTGCATTATCCATAAATCAATTGCCACTTTGAATAATCCTTCTTATCACAAATTCAGGAAGAAACAGGACATATCTTTATCTTCAGAATGCCTAAGTAACCTAGCATACAGCAGCTGCATTCTGCAAGCTTCCACTCCTGACATCTTCATCACTCTGTCAAGTCTTTCCCACTGTGCCATGAATGCAGATGAGACCCATATATTCACATTTATCTTACCTAGGGTTTGTGACACTCTCACTGGCATCTGACTGCTCTGAAAGCAGGCTGGCCACGCAAACAGCATGTCAATAGGAGGATAATGCATGTATGTGAGCTTACCTTATGTACAAGTTCCTTGTATTTACACTTTGGAATGGCACCAGCCACAAAATGCAAGTTTAAGGAGTCATATAATTCTCACTCCAGTTTCGTCCACTGGTGCACTTTGGAGAATCGTCGTTTAAACAGAAGCTGAAGTTTTGGCTTGGTTTTTTACTGGCTCAGCTCACAGGCCTAGAATACTGCAGCGACAGCAGAGTCGATGCAGCATTGCCCCATTCTCTGACTTGTCAACTGCAGAAATATAAAACTGAAGAGTGACATATGATGTTGACACTTTCTGCTGATGCGTACAATTGAAAGTGTTGTTCAGTGAGACCAGTTAGATGTTTTTTCCACCCTGATCTTTTTTCTTTTTTTGAGGTTTCAGATATTTACCCACTCTTCTTGAATGGAAAAAATGGACTTTCAACTCTTTTCTCAGAAAAACAAGGCTTCACTCAGTTTGGTGGTTTAGCTAGTTACCCACAGCCTAGCTAAATATTCAATATTGGTCCTCCCCAAGGACCCAAGAGCTTACAATCTCAGGCAAGACAGATCCACTCTACACATCAGTGTAACATCTAAACAGCCTTTTGCAGATAAGGGCAAACATATTTTACTAAAGATGTGAGTTGGCTGAAGGCAAAAGCCACACAGTGTGGTGCTATGCTCTAGGGAATAAATCCAATCTCTTGAGAGAGTTTATTGGATCAAGCATAGCTAATACAGCTACAGGGCTTCCCATTCAAGGCTGTGGGTTTGGGGCAGTCAGGATCAAAGAGAACTCAGACTGGTCTGCAAAACACCATCGAAGGACAATTAATAGGCAGGAAACTCTACTCCTGATAAGAGATTTCTCTGTAAAATATTAAGTAATAGCTCTGTGTGGAAAACAGATAGATCCTGGAAGAAATGCATGACACATTTATGGCATAAAATGCTCTACAGATGAAGAAGAAAACTTTGGAAAGTAAGTAATAACTATATATATATATATATATATATAGTACAAAATATATACAGTACAGTACATCACACACAAGTTTTCAAGCAATGCTGCAAATAAGGTTTATAGAGATTTGACCTCATCAGTGGCTATTCCTCTCTATCAATGCAGGAATCATACGCATTAATTCTTGCTTTGCAAGACTCCATGGTTTCTGGATGAAATGTTATTCACCTTAGCAGATTTGAGGCAAGGTTCATTTCCCCATTTTTTAGCCATATAACAATTAGGAATCTCACATAAGCTAGTTCCGTAAGTTCCTTCTTAATCTTAACAGAGTTGGAACAAAGCCCTAGGATGGTTCACTACCCACAGGTGGCCATCTCCTCTCACTGATGACATGGAAAGCCCAGGTGTCTTGTTGCAAGTGAACAGGACTGTTTTAGAGAGCAAAGATGTAGTAGAATCAATTTCAGACTAACTGATTAGTCCAAAATCAGATCTGGGAACTTGAGCAGGGTTAGAAATCATCAAAACGCAAGTTTCTTTTCCAAGTGGGTATTGCAATAGAACATACAGGTGAGATTCTTCCCCACAACATCTTTAGAGCAACTGCATGTAAAATATGCCACTCAGTCTTTGACAAAGTATTGCTTAACAGATGATAGCACTTGAGTAAATTCAGGCATAAAGCTGATCAAAGGGCTGGTAAAATTACCTACAATGAAAAACTTTAATAGACAGTGGATAAATAATGTATAGACACATGAAGTATAGAGATGGTAGAATCAAGAAAGAATCAAGACAAATTAAGAAAGACAAAATTTAGAGAAAATATCGTAAGGGATTTCACAGTACCCAGACACATTCTGTTATGAAACAGTTATCCAAGGCAAGTGGGGTGAGTAGAGCCATCACATTATAAAATAGATATGCAAAACACTTGGAAATATATTGCCAGATAGAATTACTTCACAGGAAATTCGATGCTTGAATAGCCGATGTCTCTCTCTAGCTTCCATGCTTCTATTTTATCACGATCAGTTCTGCACTTGCTTTTCAGTCCACAAGAAATATTAATATGAAATCCAGAGACACAGCTTGAAGTTGCAAACAAAGATCAGTTAGCATCTCTCACCATACAATTTATTACCTTTCTTTTTCATGGCCTTTGCCGTGCCCTTAAGTGCCACACTGATTTACTGCACTGTTCTACTTAATTATCTCTAGTGCTTTATTTTAGAAGTGGCACTATTCTTAGCTGTTTCTTTGATGGTAGTATTACATTCAGGGGGTCTATCCTATCATCTGATTCAAAGCTATAGCAGCAAGAGAGATCTGTAATTTAGAAATACTAGATACATTTCCATTATTTGAGAAACAAGACCCTGCTGCAAATTACAGAAGGCAAACTCCAAAGTTAGTTTATACCAACAGGCCTGAGAAAAGTAAAGCTAGCAAGCAGCCACCTCCTCTCTGGAAGGCACTAGAATTATTCCTGAGAGTGAGACAAGACAACATTTGCACACCAGAGAAATTATTTTTTTCTGAGTCTTTAACTCAGCTATAGCACCCTGCAAGGAGGCTTTCCCCTAGCTCACCCGGGAGCATGCAGGCTGGCACACGTGAGGACATGGTGACAGCCAGCTGTGAACACACTCAGACTGGAAATCAGAAGATAGTCAATAAGTAGCAGATATTTCACACTGCAGTGGTGGAATAAAAACTCCTTAGTCTTTTAAAATAAAGCTCAGTGGGTCTGTCAAAGGGTGATTGATACACAAGTTAAGACAGAGGGGGACTGGGTTGCAGGTCTGTGTTTCTCTGTTCGTGGAAAGATGTTTTGTTAAGGTGAAGCCAAGAAACAATGGCTCTGTGATTTTGATATTTGTGCTCCTATATAATAGTACTCCACGGTACATGTGAAATATAAGTAGAAAACTGCAGGAATTAAAAGTGCAAGAGAAAGACACCTGAAATCTAAAGAGCAGACTCAAGTGGCCTAACTTTTACTACTAAAAGCAATGTGCATGTTAATGAGACAAAACCCTAATCCAAACCCTCTGTCAACAACAGAATGTAGACTCTCGTGATGTTTACTCTTAAAAATCCAACCCCGAACTGAACTAAAAGTTGCAGTCCAGAAATAAGGGTTGAATAGCCTCCCTAACACACATATTGTTCATACTTAAAGTCAGTATTTGCCAAAAGGTAGCAAAACATTTCTGCAAGACATAATGAGGAAGACCTATTGTAACACTGGCTACTGAACAAAAGTTGTTTGTTTACTACTGGACATTGCACAAGGAAGGGTAACCAAGGTAAGAGGATATGTGTTTATGCAGGAGAGAAAACATATTAGATAGCTAACAACAAAACAGCTTTGAAAGAAAATGTGATTTTGTCTACTTTCAGAATTCATGGCAAATACAATGCCATTTCTTAAATTATTCCTCATTTCCACATTCTTTATTTTTTGTGCCAATTGCTGCTCCTATCTCTAACAGGAAAGTGTCAGTGTCAAAAATGAGAGACATAGCATAACTGAAAATAAAAGTTAATTACTGTGGAAATTCAACTCCAGAGCTTTAATTAAAGCCTGACAAATGTATCATGGACCCCAGGCACCAGCATGGAGTACACCCACTAGAGAGATTACCCTTCTTTCTATGGCCTCCCATGCTAACACAAAGGAAATATCAATCATGCCAGAAAATGGCTTTTCCAAATCAAAGATGCTGGGAATTATTCTATTACCTTTCCCATAGATAATTTTCAGAGTTGCTGAGAGGGATTTTTATGCAAGAAAGCAGCATGTTAGCGTAAATTTTTGCTTAATTGCTAGGTTAATGTTAAATTGCAGCTTTTCTTTTAAGAAAGATGGCAGCTGGTGAGCCCCTTTCTATAAACCTACATTTCCTCTGTAGCTTCTCAATACGTAAGTAGGTATGTAAGAGAAAAACAGCTTCAAAATGACATGAGATGAAAAGAAACAGAGGATTCTGAGATGCTTGCAGCAATCCTCTCATGCGGAAAGGTGTAGTGGACTCCACTTAGAATTCTTCAGCAAGTCCATTAATGTTTTTCCTGCCCTCTAAAACCAGCCTGCTGAGAAGAAAAATTTCCATTGGAGTCCCCATTAAAAGCAGTTTGGGATGAGTCACTTACTTTCACAACGTGGACAGTATCATGTTCTTTTTTGGGCTCTAACCTCCCAGCCAGCAGTGCCAGGGCACTGCTAAGAGACAGAAGGGGTTTCTTTTAGATATGCTTTATTGCTCCAGCTGCAATTATTTTATCGTCTGCTGAGCACTCAGAAGCATTGAACAATGCTGACAAGCTAATACAGTAAGAGAGACAGACATTTTTGCTTTGATTTGCTTAATATTTAAGGCCCTGGTTTGCAGGTGATCAAGAAGTAAACGGAAAATATGCTCATCTCTCAAGAGTCGTTTTGTTACTCCTTTTGCTGCTAAGATATTTAAATAAAGAACTTTCTCTTTCACAACCCAGGTTCTCCCTCTCTTTGATCCTAAAGCAATAGTCCCATATTTATGAGATTATTTTGGTTGCCATGGAAATTAACGATGTAAGAAATTCAGCATTATCATTTCTGTATAAGCAGACAAGATGCAGCCCTCTTGAAAGACAAACATCTCCCTAACACCTCTCCCTACCCCCACCACCCTACACATGTGACAGGTCACAGCACAGAATCAGAAGACACACGTGCCCATGCACGGCATACCACACATGGCAAGATTCTTCATACAGGTCAGACTCACAGTTCTGTTTTAATGTTAAGAGACTACTTTTAGGACTGTAAGAAAAGATCCATCCCATCTAGATTTCATCTGTGGCACCATAAACTCTGACAAAAATTAGACACAGCAGTTTGTGGTAGTTTCGGATTAGAGGACCATACCCTACAATGTAGTAGTCTAAAATCACCTGCTGCTCTCCCAAAAAAATCCAACCTCAGATTATCAAAAGCGCTTTGAGATACTATCTCTTCTTTCTTTGCAGATGCACCAAATAGCACCATAATCTGTACAGTGGGACTTCAGAGTTCCAGCAATGCAATCCCCACACTCATCCTACAGTGAGATACTACCTACCTGCACTGCCTGACAGACATCTCAGCCTTCAGTAAATCCACAAGCCGTTCAGGAAAACAAACACCACCACAGCATCCTGCATATGACGGTGGCTGATCAGCTGTAGCACCCACAGCAAATCCTAAGTTGTTCCTCAATAAAATATTGGTCTAAACATCTTATTTCATCCGTAAATTTACTCTTGGTTCTTAGAGTTGTTGTTATGCAGAGAAAGGATGGAAATCCAGGATTCAGGAAATTGCACTTTCATGCAATCTTTGAATCTGAAAAATATCCAGCTAGATCCCAGGCATACCCAATGAGTCTGACTAACACACTAAATTCAGTAAAAGAATTTGCATAAGGCTCCCCAAAAATGCCCCAAAGCACTCAGATCAACTCTCTGTTGTGTTAAGGTTCACTCCTTCACAGTGATCCAAGTGCTTGTGCCAGTGCTGGAGATAAAATCTGAATTCCTTCTTCCTCTCCTTTCGCACTAAATCCCTAATACATCGCCCTCCCAGGCTCAGCATGGTGTGACTAAAGTAACAACTGTGCAACAATATTGTTTACATATTTTTGTTTATTCGTCTGTCTTAACAACAAGATATTCCCAAAGGACAGACACAGGAATTATGGGATTTCAAAACTCATACAATGTAAGATCCAAGTAACAAAGTAAATTTCTTTACTCTCCTTTGCTATTCTCTCAGGTCTAACCTAGAGAGACCAAGAGAGGTAAAACTCCACGTCTCTTCAATCCTTGATGAATTTACAAGACAGACAATGTTTCAAGCCAACTGTGATGATGACTGTTACGATGTGGACATCTGTTTGCTGAGACTGTTTACTTACAAATGAAAGGGTCGAGAGAAAAAGCCAGCTTTTAATAATCTTTATGGATTTACTCTGATACTAATACTCAAGACAAATAAATATTACACAATCTGCATTCTCCTATTATTTTATCATTTTGGTGATACAAAAATGTTTTAGCTACAGAGAATTTATCTCTTAAAGAACGAAACAGTCCCTTGAACAAAGTTTGTATTATTTCATTCTTTACGGAAAGCAGAGTAATTTTGTAGCACACCTCTGAAGGCAAAAGGGGGAGCTTGAATGATAATTCATATTTATGTCCCTATTTTTGTATGAATAGCATATTTATCCAGTTTTCTGACCATTCCCCATGAGCATATGCAGAAAAGTACCTGTCACCCTTCTATTATCGGTGTAAATTATACCTGGTTTTGTAGATGCTTTAAGCCAATTATTGGTGTAGAGATGATGTTTGCAACTGACTGGATACATACACAGATTTACTTTTCTCTCTGACAATTTTCTTCTTTACTAGTACATTCATTTCTTGCTGTTCATTCAACAAAGATATTGCAAGCTCCAATTCAGACAATATATTGAACAGCAGCTAAGAAACCTACAGTTAACAGGTTCATGTAGAATGACCATCACGGACCATCTACAGTAGTTAGAGCCAAGGAGCTTTAGGGACCAAAGTCCACTCATTTCTGGAACTAAAGGGATATTACCATTCATTAGCAATAGCAGACAAACTCATGTTCTTCTGTGCAATCATTTGGGATTAAGTCTACCAGTTATAAAAGGGTGCTGCAGAATCTCTCTGCCCACATGGATGGGCACAGATATGAAAGAACTCTACACTGCTGCCATATTACTTGGGTATCTCTCTTGGTTGACCAGGTGCTCATCTGCTCATCACACGTAGAAAAAATCACATCTCTCTCCCTTTCCTAAGAAAAAGCTGTTTGGCAAAACAGAAGCCCCATGTACCTGAGATTGTCAAGCCAGAGCTACTCCCAAGAGTTGAATTCGCAGTATGTAAAGAATTTATTTGAAGTGGCCAAATTGCTTTTCTGAATTGAAAAGACCCCTAATGCTCAGAGAAGACACATTTGTGTTTACATATGTTCACACAGCCAAGCTGTGATACCTGAACATGAACACACTGCAATTCTGATACGAGATAGAAAGATTAATGTACTTTAAGTCCAGAGGGAAATCCCTCCAGACATTGTTTTTGAAAAGCTTAGAAATCAGGTTTTTTTTTTCCTGTGGTTGCCACTATTCCTTAGCAACAAAGCTAGTCTGCTGAACATGGCTCTGCTGTAACACATTCCAGAAATAACTAGCAGGGCTGGCATTGTTTGGACTAACAGGGGAAAACTAATCGGGTCATTTGCTGTGTGCTAGTGCTCTCCACCTGCTGACCACCTGCATGTCCCCAGG
>WEIV01023309.1:350503-365221 GCA_013390005.1 Calyptomena viridis
TACACTTAAATACACACACATATACTTGAAGAGTATTTATAAGGGAAGATTTTTCACAACTGTTATTGTGGGGGTTGGAGAGAAAGACAGAGCAGGACAGAACAAAGGCTTTCTTCTGTCTCTAACAGAAGGTAGTCAGAGCCCTACTGAAGCCACCTTTTCCTCCCACTCAAGAGCTCCACAATGGTCAGGAAGAACCTATGTCCTTGTCCTCCAGACAGCATGAGAACCACCCTCTCTCTCTGACTGCAAACTCCCACAAATGAAGACACAATGAAGAGAGGAGCTCACACTGTGTTTCCACATATGTCCACCGTTACAACAGCATGATGTAGCAGGTCCAAAAACCTGCATGTTAATGCTTCAGCTCCCTTGTTGCAGCATGGTTTGGAGGCTTTTCTCCTTGCTTTTCAGGGCTTGACAGTGAGATGGGGTTCCAAATCAGCACACACTGCAGTGTCCTACATGTCTGAATTAATCCATCATGTGTTCCACATGAAGGACAAAGCAGTTAAACAAAGAGCTTCTAGCAGTCCAGTATTACGGTCAGGATTTTTTTTCTGTTGAGCAAATAGTCAACATTTTGAAAATGTTTTTTCTGTTCCACACTGGGGTAAGGAATTTACACTTAAAATTTTCATGGAAAAATAAAACAAAACAAAAACCAACCAAACAAAAACCTAAACCAAAACAGTAACAGCCAACCCAAAACTCTCTAAACAAAACCTCACCTAGGCTGTAGAAAAAAAGTAGCTCAAAGTGTTATTTTGTCTGATTCAACCAGGGACTTAAATTTATAACTCCAGCTTCTCACATGAGTGTCTCAATCCAGATGGCATTACAAACCCTGGGGAGGGGACTGGAGACCAGAAACTTTATCTTAGACTTGGGAAACAGAGATTAGGCAGAATGGCTATGTTTTAGTAAAACAATACCTTCCTTTAAATGCAAAAGTATTTTTTGCAAAAGGTTGTTGCATTTTGAACATTGAGGCTTGCTTTAATTCATATCTAAGAGGTCAGAGCTCCATGCCAACAGTACACAGGCACAATCTGAAGATCTTCTCTCAGTGTTTTCCGTGTAATGGTACCATGGTACACTAAATTCAAGGTCAAAACAAGGAAGGAAATTAGCAGATTTAGACTTATTTTGACTTGTTTTTTAAAGGTATGGGATAAATTGTTTTCTCTCACCTTCAGCCCTGTAGAAGTGACTGAAAAGCAGAGAGAAGCACAGATGACACCTGTGGGAAGTTCGATACACCTGCCACTGCCAGCCAGCAGCTTTCCTTTCTGCTCTGACACACACAATTCCTTAAGGTGCAATCTCGCCTGCCACATATAATCCCCTTCGTTTTGAATTTTACACATTGGCCTCTTCATAAAAGAGTTCCATACTTCAATACCAACACAGGGCACAGATAAACACACCACTGGTGTGCATTTTGGGTAAGTAAAAATGATTCAGCCTTCCCCAAGGTGCTTCACAACATGCCTCAGGCGTGTTCAGGGGGCTGTGATGCACACCTAGGGCCCAAATTGCTGTGTGCTCTTATATATTCCACATCCCTCACAGCACTGCATTGCTGAGACAACAGCCTCCAGCACGTCCTAAGTCACAGGGTAGCATGTTAGATGTCCACAGATTCAGGTGCACCCTAAATTGTGGCAGCTGTGAACCAGTTAACAAAAGAATCACGATATAAATTAAAAGCTAGCTGTTAAAAATCTCCTCTTTTGACAGCCTTCAATTTCAAAGATTTGCTCTATTCACACACAAATTAAACAAAATTCTGACTTTCAACTGCTAATTAGTTGTAGAAGATAAAGTTACATTTCTGTTATGGCATACTATACTTTCTACTAATTGTTATTTACTTCCACTGTTTTAAAACCACCAGTTGATATCTAAAAATGTGAAATGCAAAAAAAAAAAAAACGTCAAGAAAAGAAAAGAAGATAAGACACAGCAAAATAAAATGGATCTTTGGTCAAAATCAATGTATGTCTACTGAAGTCAATGGAGTCACGTTGACTTTTACACATGCTGGAAATTCTCCTCAATATTGCTTATACCTATTAAAAACAAATCAAGAAAAAAGCTTTTGTAAGTGGTACTTGCAATAATGGAAGGAGATAAAAAGGAGTCAGGAAGGGAAAAAGAAGGAAGCTAAAAAATTTTTTTATTTAAAAAGAATAAAAAATTGCACTAAGAGTTTAACCTTTTAGTGACCTTTTTTTAATTGAAGCTTTGCCAGTTAGTACCAAAAGGCAAAACCAGCAATAGTGAAAGAACCATTTATATACTTTCCTGTATCACATGGAGGGTTATTAACATAAGTAGCATTAACATCCCCTAAACCCTACTTTTCTGTTCTGACGATTTACTCCTTGGCTTGCATATTTAACTAAGCCAGTGCTCAGCACTCCCCTCCCAGTGAATCAAAGTCAAGGCTCTCCAAACTGGACTGTTTACTGTCTTAATCTGTGCTATTTTTCATATGTGTGCTAATTATAGAAATAAACAGATGATATATGTCAAGGAAATATAAAGAATGCATTGGATCAGTTTCTGTTCTTACTAACACAGCATTTGTATGGGTTTTAATTTGCTTCGACTGATTTAGAAATTCATGAGATGAAATTCAGGTTCTTCAACAACTTTCACAAAGAGGACTACAATTCCTTCTAATTCAATATGACGGTTTTTCAATGAAAATCAGTATTTTGCTTAACAGTAACACTAAACTGTAATATATGCTATCATATGCTAGCATAGAATATATGCTAGCATAGAATCTCAGAAGATTTGATACTATCAAATTACTGAGTACATTAAATGCTAAAAAGCTACCAAGAAAGGAAAATGACCCTTAATGTTTTATTTTCCTTTTTCATTTCGTTGAACTAGAGTAGTGCTCCAACTCATTTTTCCAAAGCTCACATACATAACCAGAGGAGCCTGAGGCCAAATTTTGTCACTTACAAAATCCCATGTATAACTGTTATTGACTTCAGGAGGGTCAGATTTTGGTTTTAGATAATTTCAGGGTATAAAATACTATTTTTGTTTTCAATAAAGGCAATAAGGAATGTACTTATGGTAGATGTGGGCCTTATAGATATGAATCAGATCAT
Organism: Calyptomena viridis; assembly: GCA_013390005.1. NCBI lineage: Eukaryota > Metazoa > Chordata > Aves > Passeriformes > Eurylaimidae > Calyptomena > Calyptomena viridis. Next base: position 353,641 of record WEIV01023309.1, read on the forward strand.
TAAATGCACATCACAACAAGAAATACGAGATTACAAGATTATGCCTCCTTTTTCTATTTTATGAGTTATAACAATTGAGGTCATGAAAATCTGACCTGTCTGAAGACTTTTTTCGGGTATGGTTTCAATGAAGAAAGGGCTACTGCAACCCACCTCTTTCTTTCATAATCTAAGATAACAATTAGACATCGACTAACATCTTTGCTTTCTTCTTAAAGAATGGCTGCCAAAATTCCAAGTGTATTTATTAAAAATGGAAAGCTAGTGCCTGTCAATTCGAGAAAACAGATCAAGTGTTTAACAGGTTACACTTAACCTGGAATACAAGAGCCACGAAAATGTCTAAACTGAACACAAAGGAGATTTTAAAACTAATGGAAATATAATCAGTGCCTGTTTCTATCCTGCAGGATTCTGTTATATTGCTCCAGACTGCTCCCACTATCTCCTGTCTCGAAAGCCCAATCTTCTCTAGCAAAAGCTTTGATCTACATGTTCATTGCTAAGTAGTTTCAAGTATTAAAGAATTAATAACCATGGAGTGTATTTCCTCTCGCCTAATTCTGCATGCTGTATGGTTCTTTAGAAAATCAAACATTATCTGTCAGACAAATGGCACCATGGTTATTAGGAACATTTAATTTGGTGGTTTTCTAGCAATTTAGTAGTATTTTCAATTATGGTAATGTAAACACTGGTATTGTTTGGCTACCACAGTTTTCTGGTACAGTATGAAAGAAACGAAGCCCACCCAGTTGTCCTGGCAAGGGTGAATGGACTGCTTACTACTCAGCTGCAACTCCAGTCTTTTGTTCAGCTGCTGTGGGGCATCTTCTGAACTTTCAAAGCCTCCACACAATGTGTGTTCTGTTGATAATTTAGCAATTACATAACTAAAAGAATCTCTCCTGTTTCATCCAGAGAAGAGAAGTAATAAACATTGCTACTCAGGAAGCATTTGTATCCTGCACTGTATTCAGCAATTTTTAATTAACTGCATGTGAAAAGAAGCAGTCATAACTGCTCTCCCATGATCTAACAGATCCAGAGTCCCGCTGATGGCATTTCATCACAACAGTGAGGAAGTTAAGGAATAGGGGAGTTCATACAGATCACTCAACTCCAAAGGACCACAGTTACTCTAGGATGCAGGAAGCATTCCTCCCTGGGCAGCTGAGACGTTGCTGGTGTCTGAGAAGGTGATCTCACTCTGGTGTGACTACTGAGGGGCTGCTGAGAAAATCACCACCACCACCTCAACCAAGATAGGCTTTGAATATGGAGTTCTAGTAGTTTGACCCTGGCTGGATGCCAGGTACCCATTAAAGCCACTCTCTCACTCCCCTCTGCAAACAGACAGACGAGATAAAATATAACGAAGTGTTCCTACGTTGAGATAAGGACCATGACAGATCCCTCACCGATCACCATCACGGGCAAAACAGACTCCAAGTGGGGATATTAATAACATTTATTATTAACAGAATCAAAACTTGAGAATGAGAAGTCAAACAAATCTTAAAGACACCTTCCCTCACCCCTCTCCTTCCAAGTTCTACCTCCTCCAACCCAGTGGCAAGGAGATGGGAATTGGGTGTTACAGTCAGTTGTTGTTTCTGCCACTGCTCAGAGAGAGGATCCTTCCCCTCCTTCCTGTGGGGTCCCTCCCACAGGAGACATTCCTTCATGAACTGCTCCAGTGTGAGTCCATCCCACAGGCAACAGTTCTTCAGACACTGCTGCCACATGGGTCACTTCCACAGGATCGGTCCTTCACGCACAGGCTGCTCCAGTGTGGGTCCCCCACAGGCCACAAATCCTACCAGGAAATCCTGCTCCAGTGTGGGCTCCTCTCCCTACAGGTCAGCAGGTCCCTGCCAGGACCCTGCTCCAACATGGGCCTCCCCTGGGGCCACAGCCTCCCTCTGGCATGGGCTCCTCCATGGGCTGCAGGTGGATCTCTGCTCCCCTGTGCTCCTCCATGGGCTGCAGGTGGATCTCTGCTCCCCTGTGGTCCCCCATGGGCTGCAGGTGGATCTCTGCTCCCCTGTGCTCCTCCATGGGCTGCAGGTGGATCTCTGCTCCCCTGTGGTCCCCCATGGGCTGCGGGTGGATCTCTGCTCCCCTGTGCTCCTCCATGGGCTGCAGGTGGATCTCTGCTCCCCTGTGGTCCCCCATGGGCTGCAGGGGCACAGCTGCTCCACCATGGTCCTCACCACAGGCTGCAGGGGAACCTCAGCTCCGGCACCTGGAGCACCTCCTGCCCCTCCTTCTGCACTGACCTGGGTGTCTGCATTGTTGTTCACATGTTCTCACTCAGCTCTTCTCTGGTGGCCGTCCTCATCTGCCCTTTTTTTCCCTTCCTTCTTAAATACGTTATCACAGACATTACTGTCACTCCCCATTGCCCCGGTCTTGGCCATTAGCAGGTCCGGCCTGGAACCGGCTGGCATTGGCTCTGCTGGACATGCAAGAAGCTTCCAGCAGGTTCTCAAAGAAGCCTCCTCTACAGTCCCCCCCACTGCCAAAACCCGGCCACAAAAACTCAATACATTCCACCCCTCACCTCTGTGAATCACATATTTAAAAATTATCATTCAATGCCACATTCATCATATAACCTTCACTTACATTAATAACCAAAACATAACAAAAGTTCCCCACAGAAAAGAAACAAAACATCATCACNCGTCCTCATCTGCCCTTTTTTTCCCTTCCTTCTTAAATACGTTATCACAGACATTACTGTCACTCCCCATTGCCCCGGTCTTGGCCATTAGCAGGTCCGGCCTGGAACCGGCTGGCATTGGCTCTGCTGGACATGCAAGAAGCTTCCAGCAGGTTCTCAAAGAAGCCTCCTCTACAGTCCCCCCCACTGCCCAAACCCGGCCACAAAAACTCAATACATTCCCCCCCTCCCCTCTGTGAATCACATATTTAAAAATTATCATTCAATGCCACATTCATCATATAACCTTCACTTACATTAATAACCAAAACATAACAAAAGTTCCCCACAGAAAAGAAACAAAACATCATCACAACATCAAATAAAGTGGACAATCTGCATAAAATCCAACCTTTGACCCTTCACTACAACTACAACAAAAATTCCACACGATCATTTCATTCTGTAATATTGTTCAGCACTTGCTTTGCCCATGACCTCTTCCAATTATCCTTATCTCAAAAATCCTCATTTTGCCCGTATTCTCCACCAAACTCAATACAGGAGTCCTTCACACAGGAGTAGAGGTACATGAAGGCTTAAGCTAAATTCCATGGAGTGAGTTGCTCTACAGAACTTGGTAGTCCCAGTCTACACCTATTAAACAAGTACTGTAGCCCAACAGGAATAGTTTTGTAGGAAAAAACAGTGGTGCTAAAGATCCAGCAACCACACTATATATGTTTCAGGGTGAGTTACTTGGGACTAGCTTTACTTAAGTCTCCCATGGATGGAATAAGAACAAATATGGAGGTGCATCTTCTGCTTTAATTTTATCCAAAACCAGCCCACTTCATAAGCAGCAGGATTGCTGTGAACAAAAGCATATGAAATTCACTTGCTGGGATTCTCATCAAAACCAGATTCCTAAACCAAACTCAAAAGCTAGTATAGATGTACCCTTCACTGGTTTTCTTTCTCAATGGGGCTGATCACTGAAAATGCAGATGTGAGGTGACAACAGAAGCACAGTCAAGAAAGGTATTTATAGCAGGCTGGGAATGGGTAGTATTTCAGCTTCTGCCTCAACAGAGGTAAGGTTGCTGAGTTTGTGCAACGACTGACACTTCCAGGTGTACCATGAAAATGGAAATTTTCCCCAAACTTACTCTTTATATACCCCCATAACCATAAATAACCTAAGGTAATTGTACTAGCCACTGAGCAGGGAGCTGTAGAGCCAGTCAAGGAGCCGACACAGCATGCAGTGATTGCTGCCGCTGGCGACGGAATAGCTGCAACTGCTCTCTCCTTTATTTTTCAGTCATAGCCAGGGGACTTACGCAGTGCTCGCCATGTACATTAGTACCAGGGAAAGAAAATAAATTCCTGTCATGTTCAAAGAATGAAAAGCAGAATACATAAGAACAAATAACAGAAAGAGCTACTTTAATACAGTCTTTGAATTTCTTATGCTAAAGCAATATGGCCTATCCTGCAGCTCTTGATATTCTTGCTAAACCACTAACGCAAGAACAAGAAGACTGGGCCTCAGGATATATATGCAATTAAATATAAACTCTTAAAAACAGTGTTGCAGAGGATGCTAGGAGGAATGTTTAATAGCACAGCAGTGGCACACGGATAATGCAAATAACCCGACTATTTAACTGCCTGATCATAACTTGCTGTGGCATGAATCCACTGCTAAATGCCTGATTTTCTTCTGCCAGCCACTCTGTGTAATAGTTAACCTTGACCTTTACATATCAAAATGCTCACTAGTTTGCTGACTTCTCTAATGTCAACTTCAAAGCTCTCAAAGATAAAACTCCTTTCCAAAGAAGCTAGCAGGGATATTTTCACTTTTCAAAACATTCTCTCCGCTCATTAAGTAACAATTAAGTTGCAGAAAAATCCCACTGATGTAACAGCAGTGTTGCCTGTACTGAGATGCTGAAGAGGATCACCTCACTAGGCCATGGCCCACATGTGCTCTATTCCAAAAAAGAAAGTGCACTTATCCCATACAAAATTACAGCTGCTCCATAGCAGTTTTTGTCATCTAGAGAATTTTGAGTAGCAACATCGAAAACAACTCGCTCATATGACACTGTTTTTTAGAGTAATCCCATTAAAGCTTAATTTTGTGGTCATTTTTAGATCTTTCCTGATGGTCACTGATATTTCAGTCATTCCATTACAGCTGACAGGTCTGAAACCACTTAGTTCTTGCTCTCTCAAACAAACACACTGTAATGTCTAAGAAAAAATGCACTTTTCCTTTCTTCTTAGAGGTCCCTCTCAGGAAGAGACTACCTCATGCCAGCCAGAGGCAGACACACGTGAGGAAAACAATACTGAGTGTGTTTGACCTCTGAGCCTCTACAGTGTGTGTCAAAAAGACAGGTCCAATTTGATGGCTATTTCCAACTGCAACTTTCAATGCATACTGCTCCTAGTGTGGGAGAACTGAACTGCTTACAACACCAGAGCTTTGTTCAAGTCAGATGCTGCTCCAGGTCTAAAGGTATCTGAATAACAAAATCACCCACATCTTACAACTTTGTGGAACTGAGACTGACTGACAGTTCTTCACAGCCAGGTACTGCCTGCAATACCCAAGCATTATGCCAGTGAATGCTTATCTCATTCATTTTTCTGGCAGACCATCTGACACTGGCAAAATACAGCTTTCCATGCCAATATTCAACATACATATACGAACTACTAGAATAAATTTCATCACTCTGCTCTGGCTAGTATTCTAGAATGCTTTACTGAGTAAAACACCATCTACAGACAGATCCCAAATTTATTTGCCTAAGTCTTGTGCATGAAGGAATTATTTTAGGGCTCTCTTCCTGTAATAAGTTGAGTCCTCCCAACTCCCATTAGAGACAAATGGAGTTGAAGGAGCTCCCTAAAAACCAATATATTCAAACAAAAGATCATTATTCCAAATATTTTGAGCAAAACAGAAATCCATTCTTTCATACAGGTTGGCTTAACGAAATACTGTCAAAAGACAGCCCTTCTTCATACTTGTGATCTCTACATTCAGCTTTTTACCTATTTTACAACAAGGAAAATAATACCCAAAATCTTTTCTCTGCCACAAAAACATGAATATATAAGTATTGCATGTCATCTCCTAGTTTGACAGTCTGATGGCAAGGAAAATCAGCAAGAATGTTAATAATTCACAGCTGCTGTGAATTCTTAGCAACCAGCCTTGCTAATTTGAAGAAGAAAGTCAAAAAGAAGGGGTTTTACCATGGTGTTTAAAGGTCCTAACCACACAGGGTAGCACCTATTAAAAATTATGTAGTTAATATGCAAACATAGAGGAAAAGAACTGGCTGTCAGCTTGTTTCAATGCCATGTGGTTAGGACAGCAGACTCATGAGAATTATCTCAGTTCACGGAAAATATTAATCCTCTTATAATATACATATGTATAATTTCAGTAAAATAAATACGTAAACAGGCAAGACAGAAAGTCTTTAGCAGGTACATATAGGTGATCTATTTGAGACCCTCTAGATTTTTCTAGGATTGGCTGCGGCTTCAGTCACAAGCTGTAATGCTGGCTCAGGATGTAATTAAAGGCTTAATCTCCTCCTAGTCATCTGGGCAGTTGTAATGAAATATGCCAGCTACTTCTTACTCGTTTTGGAAAAATGCCCAGCAGATTACAACAGCAACAAAATTAAATTACCCATTCTGTATGTCCACTTCACAGCATACTCATATTGCCCTTTACCAGTCCTGCATAAAAGCAAGAAATATTAAACCAAAACAGCTTTCACTGTTTTTCAGATTTCATTACCCTTCAGGAAAAAACAAAAGTCTTGCTCAGGACTCAGTATGTCACTTTGCTTTTCTGACACGTTGCTTCACACTTTTGTTGAGACACAGCTTTCTGCAGCACTTAGGAGGAACACATTTTAGCTGTTACACATTAGTGACTAAGCAGTATTAACTGCAGTCTATTATCTCATTAAAAAAAAATAACGAGGATATAAAATAGTCTCAGAAGCCAGATATCACTCTCCAAATATACTCTTATACCATCTGATTTTGACCACACTGCCAGCTCCTTTTCCTATTCCTTTCTCCTTCTTGCTTTCCCTTCCTTCCCGCCTCATGTACTGCAGGTGTCAGTGATGAGCCTGAGTTACATTTGAGTAAATATGAGGCTGAAAAAAAAATTAAGATAACAGGTCAAAAATGACAAAGTGACTGAGGAAAAGGTAAACAGCAGCTGTCTGCTGGCTTCTGACACTGTTCAACAGCTCAGCTGAACTCAGGAAAGTGACACCTTAAACACCAACACAAATGCTTTTACTGGCCTAGACTAAAAAGTCTTCAGCCACATCCTGCTATAAGAGATCTGGTAAGCCCATGAGTCCCACCAATACCAAATGCTACAACTACCTCAACAAAGCATCCCCAGCACTTCTCTGGAGCATTGGAGTGGAGATTCACCTCCTTTTAAACTGACAAGAATGTATGTTTTTCAGTACCACTGACGATCTCTGAATAGATGTGGGAGAGGAGTCTTGGTGTTCTTAGTGTAAAAGAGTACGTGGATCAGGCCAAAATTTAGGTGCATATTGAAAATCCACCCTGAACTAACACAAAACATTTGTAACTGCCTTTCTGCCAGTAACTCCAAGAACAGAGTAAGTGAACTATACCCAGCCGATTTTATTACAAAAAGTTGGAATACAACCATAAATGCAATAAAAATCCAAATAGTAGTGGTATTGATTAAGTCTACATATGGAGCAAAGAGGTTTGCATTGTTTGTGATCTTGGGAAGGCAGGAGCAGCAGAGTGTGTGTCAGAAAGCCCTCCCGGACTTAGTACAATATCACTTGTTATTTTAAGGGACTGAACTTAATGACTATTTTATTTTTTATATTCTTCATTAAGGACTAAACTACACTTTTAATTACCTTAAGAAAAGTATGAAATAAAACTGTTTCATTTGTTCATTTGTTTTCAAGAGATCAGAAACCACAGTGTTCTGAAAATTCTTCTGGTAACACACACATTCATGCAATGACAGGCTCACACAAAGCCCTCCAGATACTCCAGTCCTTCTGAGGAAAACGTGGGCAGACACGTGGCATTGGTACTCTAATCTGGAATAGCGACTGTCTCACAGCCCATCCTCAATGCCGGTGCAAAGTGCCAGAGTGGAGGGAAGTCGATAAAAACCAGATGGATGTGTATTTCTGTGAACTGTTCAAACACAGAAGTGGGACAAGCTTTTCAGCAACACCCAACTCGCACAAGCCCTGCTGTTAACAAGGAACCAGACTGCAGTATCAAATTAAAAAGTTGCTCCAGAGCTTCATCTGTTAACAAATCATCATATATATTTACATGCTATGTCTGGTCTTTCCCCTTTTCACAAAGCTATTACAAGCAACTTTAGACAGCACAGTGTTTGCAGAGTTGAATCCTATGGCGTGCTTTTAAGCAGCAGAACCCCTAGTGTTTACATTTAAATCTTTGTAGATGCTTTTTGAGACAAAGATGCCCAAGTTAGATGACTCATTTCTTATAAAAACAGACAAACATGAATATCCACGTATTAAAATTACAATTATTAAGCAGAAATATACCAAGACACAGAGACCAAATGAATGCCTTAATGAGAATGAGAATTACCCTATCTTTTGTGGGGTTTTATTCCATTCCTGCTTAGCCTCCACCAAAATGACTTTTACGATATTAAAAATCACAGGTTCTTACAGAAAATGGGCTCAGAATGTCTCAAGGCAGCTATTCTGGCTCCTGTAGTAAGTGCCAAATTAGCTTGTTGCAAAATGGTTGCTCTACAATCAATAAAAGTGACTGTGGGGCTGATGCAACAAACAGCAGTTCTGGAGAAGCTTCCAAGCAATTCATGTTTAATTTAGGAATTTGGACAGTGAGTTTGACATTTGATTAAATCTGAATTTCCAAATTAAACAATCTAAAGAGCATTAAATTAATAACAGCATTATATCTTGCCAGTGACATAACAACTCCCAGTGCCTCCCTGGGTGTTGTTAGGTACCAGCAGTTGATCAGAAGTCCTGATAAAGCTCAGAGACAACTCTCCCCAGACTGATTAAATGCAGGTGCTTTTTACATCTTGTTTTCAGAGTCTGCACAAGCCTAGTGTGCATCACAGCTGAGACCCACTGCACTACTCTTCTGCAGCTCTTTCTAAATAAGCTCACTGATCACTTCAGAGGCAAAGGATCAAAACCTTCAGTTTTTGATCCCTGACGCCCTGCCCCAGCTGAATTTTGCATTTTTCTCATACGCAACTATTTGAAAACGTATGCAAGAGCTCAAAAAGGCAACATCTAGCAGCAGATGTCCAGTGTTTCAAATGATACAGCCAGAGCTGGGGAAGCCAACAGACAGGTGTTCCTACTCCTCTGTGCTGCCAAGTCTTCCCCATTAAGGCAACAAGGCTGAAGGCCATCAGTGCAACAGTCAAAACTTAATCGCCAAATGTGCCTCTGTTCTAAATACCTCTCACCAGCTGCTTACTACTTATCCCCTGATGGTGTCTGGGCGTGTTCCCTCCAAAAAAGCAATCAAGCTCTTCTGATGTGGTGTGAAAAGCCAAATCTGTTCCTTCCTCAGTGTAGGAACACATGATCCACCTACAAAAAGTTCACAGAGCACCAAAAAGCAATGCTCAACAAGTCATTTTTCCATGCTGGCCTGGGAAAACCCCACATTCGGGGCTGATATTTTGCTTTTGTCATCAGGATATCTTTCCTGTGAAGCACAAGCAACATTACTGTCCTCCTCATCTGCCAGTGCAACTGCCAAATGTCATCACATTAAATTCCTCACTCCTGGAAGCTGGGTGCAGCTCCATGGATTCAGTGGAGGAAGCAGTCCAAGGCAGGACTTTTCATGGTCCTACTACTGCTTCTGCAAACGTGTTGTCTAATTTAAACCAAAGGATGGGTTAGGAATAGGTAATCCATGGTTTTTTATGATTAGGCTTGGTCATCTTAAAGGTCTTTCCACACCTACATGATTCTATAATTCTGGGTTTTTTTAAAGGAACTTACAGGTCTAACCGTGCTTTTGTAACTCTCTTGCTGGAGTCCCTGCCTCTGTGGAAAAAAGAAAAAATTCCTAGGCATGGGTTTAATTTAAAAATTAGCATTTGAGTTTACTGCATATTTCAGGGAGGGACGTCGTGAAAAACATTCAGTCCTGACTTAGGGAACAATCACTGCCAGCTCAGGAATGCAGAAAACTCATCTAGGAGTGTAAATACCAAACCTTGGTCACATACACAACTTTTGTTACTAGGAACATAAAAACACACTTCACCTACTCTCTTCCTTCTTATCCAAGCTTTCAGACTAACCTTGAGTGCTGAAAAGAGACATTCCAAGTATGAGGTAGTAGTCTGAGTCAAAATAGAAGCAACTCTTACATTTTTAGCAGTGTTGCTAAGATATCTGTACAATATTAAGAAGGGAAAAAAGAAAAGCTAATTTATTTCTATGATCTCTGTCTACTTTTTGCACCTTACCCACTTGGCACAGTGCTTTTTCTCATCTACCAGAAGAATATTACTTAGCTTCCAGCCTCTCAGAAGTATGCTTGAATTTTGCTTAGAAATCACAGAGCAGGAGGATTGTCTTTTTATCAGAGGAGTGTACTGGGACTCAAGAAACCTAGGCTCACTTCCTACTCTAACAGAAATTCTCTTTTTGACATTTGGCAAAATGCTTTATTTCTCCACACTTCTGAAAGAGTGTAACTGTTCTGTTATCCTGTGTGAATAGTGAAACCCCATCTGAAAAAGAGGGATACCATTTTTCTTTTGCTACCCGTCGTCTTGCCTGTATATACCACAGTCTCTGCAGGATTGGGACTTTTACCCACTAGGGGTTTACTCAGTGTCTGTGACACAATGGGCCTCTGAGAGAGCCCATACTTCTAGACACTACTGGAATACTAATATTAGTTCAACTTTTACCAGTGAGAAGCCAAAATTACTGGGGGAAAGTAATCTGTGAAAGCTCCAAAGTCCTGCAGTTCTTGTATTGAAAGCTCTTCCCGCTACCACGCTGTCAGCCATAAATAAGGAAGAAATTATTTTATCAACCAAGCTGGTACTGCTTTTTAGTAACAAATGTAGAGGTGGAGCCCAGTCTAGAAACACATCTGTGACAATAAAGGGATCTAAAATCCTACCTGACTGACAACTTCAGGTTTTTCATTATTCAAACCAGAGGATTCCATATGAAGGCAACTGCAAAGGAGAGAGCTTAATTTATCCCACATTAAGATTCAAATTGTTCAGAGCTAGACTATCACTGATTTAACTCCACTCTACAAGATTTCATGGCCTATGATTTAATTGGCCAATTACTTATCCCTGATGAGAAACTGGTGAGAATGCTGTGCCTCATACATGAAGCCGTGGTTGTAGTGAGGGATAAAATGTGCAAGTCTAAATCAGAGCATTTTATCAATCATCTGCAAAGCTGACAGCTTTAATGGGTTTGGAATGATGAATATATTGGCATTTCATTATTTGTCACAAACTAATAGAAAGCCCTATTAAAGTTATGTAAATTCTTTGTCCAGCATAAACAAATGATGATCCATATTCATATATGCTCCAGGAGGAATAAAACACATACATTAACTCCCTAGTCGGTGGTTTTTCAGAGTTTTTTTGAGGGGGGAGAAGGGGGTTGGCTAATATTTCACACACACAGTGCAGGGAAATTTATTTTTGTAAATGTCCAACTACACTTCCCAACTACACTTTTTTTGCCCAGCGTGCTCAGGGAAATCAGATTTCCTTTGGACTTGAAAGTCAAACCATGGACAAAATGCTTTTGCAGCACATGCTTCAGTGTG
>WEIV01023310.1:0-56212 GCA_013390005.1 Calyptomena viridis
GCCAACCAGAGCCACCGCCGCGCAGCGACCTGTCAGCGCACCTCGCGGGCCGGCCCCGAGGACCCTTCCCACGCGTTGGTTTGTCCCCGGGAGAAGGAGAGTTGGGAGCCCTCTCCATGCCTTATCAAGTTCCTTGTCTGAGCGGCTGCCAGAAGCTGTAGACCAGTTCAGCTTTATCTGGTGTAGGGCTGGAAAACAGTGTAGCTCTCGCACCTCATCCTAAATCGAGGACCACCTATTTTGCTGTGGTTTAATTCACGAAGATGGTGAAATGCGGATTTCTGTGTGAAGCAAGATCCCTATTGTGGAGTGAGGGCTTCGTATTCACCTTCCAGCTCCTGATCTGTGCTCTGTGAGAGAGGACGCTAATCTTTCTCTTTCATCCCCCTTCCCTAAACCTTTCCTTGCTTCCATGTTGCATTGGTCAGACTTTTGGTCAGTGTTGTTTACGGAAGGGGAGGGGAAAGAAGGCAGTTGAGGTTACAAACAAAAGTACTTGTATGACTCATCTACTTGGATTTAAGACATTATATCCTTCTTTCAAGGGGCCTTTGCTTCTCTCTGAAGGAATCAGATGCTTGTTCCTGTTCTTCCAGAGGAGGATGGATTGAAAGTTGTACGTTTTAGACTTTTTTTGGGCCATTGCTGATATTATTAAAGACATAATGGGGCTTTTTCACTGGATTATTGCCAGGATTAGTTTACACACTGAAACAATGAGTTTTTAGGCTTCTCCTATGATAATATTTGTCCTGCTTTAATACAAAGTTGCTGTGGAGGTGCGTTAAAAATCGTGGAGGACAGTCTGCGTCAGAAGAGCCTCTCTTCATCTCTGGTTGGTGTGGCAACCACAATCTGTCCTCGATGCCTTCAGCCTTGGCCATCTTCACTTGCCGCCCGAACTCTCATCCGTTTCAGGAGCGTCATGTCTACCTGGACGAGCCCGTCAAGATCGGCCGCTCCGTGGCTCGCTGCCGGCCAGCCCAGAACAACGCCACGTTTGACTGCAAGGTGCTGTCCAGGAACCATGCTCTCGTCTGGTTTGACCACAAGACAGGCAAGGTAAGATGTTTTCTTTATTTAAAAATACTCAAGTGCACATTTGCTTTGTCGAGTCCCTGTGGACCGCAGATCACCCCGGTTTTGCAGTGATAAATATGGCTGCACGTGGAAGGAGTAAGATTTGTGTTAAAATGATTACTTTTCAGGTAAGTTGGTAATTTCTTACTAAGCAGAAGCTTTAAGTGTTATTTAGAAGTAAATTAACAATTGAAAATAGTGATAAGTACTGAAAAACTTGCGTGTGTATTATTCATTGCTGGAAGTAGGTGATTTTCAGGTGAGTCATACAAATGTGAAAGCACAGCCTTGTATCAGTATAATGCTGTAAATAGTACCTGTTCGAATGTTGGGAAGTTACTGTTTTATCTGAGCATGTAAGTCTCATGAGGAGTATTGAAAAACGGATTTAAAAAATACTGTTTGGCACTCTTCTTACTTGTCCTTTTGAACTTTTATAGAGTATTTTATTTGTGTCTGATGGAAGTTTCTTTACTGGCAGCAGGAGTGTAACAAATGGCATACGAGTCTCATTGATAGTGAAAATAGTTTTAAACTATATCCTTGTTGTCTTAACTGTTCCTCTCAAAAGGCTGGTGATCTTGTTAAGTGAAATTGAGGGGTTCTGTAGTGCATGTTTTGTCCACTAGGGATTGAACTGGGACAAGTAAAGTTGTTTTACTTAGTGACTGTCAAGTTTATTTTGAATATCCAGCAAGAAATGAACAAAGTGCAGACTTCAGCTCCTCAGCATTGTATTTTTTTTCCAAGTACATTAATGTTACACCCTAGAACTTTATGTGCTTTAAATCAGCTGATTTTTAGCCTCACCTTTCTACGAAATGTGGTTGGTATAGCTCTGGATTTTAAGAATAATATGGTCTGTAATTAGTGCAGGTTTTTTAGTAGTATGACACAGCATGAGGAGCAGTACAAGGCAGTCAAAGTTCTTAAACCTTCCATTGTTAACTATCCCGTGTTATGCAATATTTGGGCATGATGGGACAAGACAAGCATTTAATTTCTTAAGGCTGGGTTGTGGCGTGGCTTTCAAGTTACCTGTAGGTAATTGTGCAAACTGCTATCTGTATCAAGTGTTTCATTAAGCATATTGCTTTGTCTCTGTTGTGTGTGTGATGTGCATTCCTGGACTCTTGAAAGCTTGGGTGCTTGAAATACTTTAAGTTTAGTTTTTAAAGTTTCTTGTTTTACTCAACAAAGTAAAAGGCCCCAATATTGTGCTGTCTTTAAATTAGAACGTATTGTGCATATAGCTCTTTATCAACATTTCTTACAAAGATTGCAAGACTACCTGTGCTCTATTATGGTTACAAATAGTCCAGCCATATTCAAGGTGGTTAATTTGACAAAGCACTGAGTGTTGAGTGTCTGCTAACTAATAGACAAGCTTCAAAGGCTGTCAGCTTTGGATTTTTTGTTTATTTTTAAATTTCAGTTAGCTTTGGCTTTTCTAATATAGGTCAAACATTTTATGTGCTTATTCATCTTACCTGTTTTAAAATAGCAGCCTGGTAGTAGTACGTGAGAGGATGAGATGTTACAGTTCTTGAGATTCCACATGAAGATTTGATGGGGTTCTAGGGAAGGTTGCCCAGGTGGGGATCTCTGGGCACAGTGGTGTGAGCTGCACAGGGGGTTTGGGGTCATGCACAGCAATCCATCCCTGTACACGTTGCATGTCGAATGTGGGGCTGCTATGGAAGGTTTCAAGCATTGGTACAGCAGTGTGGAGAATGTCAGGTTGTGTGTATGTTTCTTGCCAGTATGGTCTGGTTTTTCATCTGGTAGAGATAAGTTGGGAGACAGTTGTAGGAGAGGGGAGAAAATGCATTGTTGGAGATAAGATACCAAATGCTGTTGAGGTAGAAAATATTGATAAATATAAGCTAGATCTTAAATCCCAAGAACCACTTCAAAGAATTCTGTGGTGTTTTCAAAATACAAACAAACCCATAAAACTATGCCAGAATATTTGCATGCAGGAAGGTATATCATCATTGTTTACAGAACTGCTAATAAGCACGTCTCATTTAGGAAACTGTCATTATCCTATCAATGACCTAAATTTAAACCTGCACAAATGGTCTTTGTCAGAGTATTTGTAAACATTTTTGAGAAGCTTATATATAAGATGTTTATCAATTCCGAGGGTTTTTTCGAAATATAAAAGACCTTGAAATGCTAATTTAGTAATAATGAGAAACCTTCAAATAATTCAGAATGGTTTGTGAATGATCTGGGACTGCAATTTCTTAAGTTGTGAACTTAAGAACCCAGTTTCTGGGTTTCTGGTATTCCCAGTCACTCAGTCCAGTTTCTGTGCTGCCTCTTGAGCTGCCTTTGAGTTCTACTTTAATTATTCTTCTTTTACTTGAGGGCTTGGAGTTTTTTGGTTTTGTGTTTTTTTTAGTGGGAATGATCCTGTTTAATTCATGATCTGTAAATAATTCTATCAGTGTAATCTGTAAAGAGGGGTAGAACCCAAGGAGAAGGAGTATCAGTAAGCTGTGGCAAAGAAACTAGTACACAGGCTTTATTCTGAGGCAGAGATAGGCATAAGTTGAACTATGGCACATAAGAAGACCTACTTGAAGATGATATGCTACTTAGAGTTGAAAGATGTGAATGTTTAGTTTGTATAAAGGCACTTTAATTATGCATGGAAAAAGTTATGTGCCCAGGGAGATAATGTCTATGTTACACTGGCATTATTAAGGATGAAAGTAGGATGGCTTTTCAAGATCACCAGTAAATAGCAATTAAAGGCAGATACTTAAAGTTGGATTTGCTTTTTAAAATGTTTTTAACATAATATGTAATCTTAAATGTTTGTAAGATAAAGGCAGAAGGAGGTGGTGGTGGTATGATCTGTACTTGGACTTTTTCTGGGTTTTTCTGTGTTTGTAGACAACCAGTGCAATGCCTCTTTTTGCTTGTGTTTGTAGGTAGGACGTAATAATCTCTTACAGGTTTTCAATACAGTGATAACATTAGAAAATCATGCTTTGAAATAATTTTAGTTTTTTTTTTTTAGTAATTACAAGTTAATGAATTTGGGTTTTTTTAGAGATGCCTGAAAAAAGTGAGTCACTAGATATGTAGGAAGTAGATGTTGTACTGAGCATAGAGTGTTCCAAAAAGTGCGAATCAAAGCAAAAGTGGGCTATAGTTCAGAAGATGTAAATGTGTTTGTTCAGCTTATATCGCTGCATATGGAAAGAAACTCTTCCAAATTGCTTAACTGAAATAGTCTTTAAGTTGTTTTTTTCAGTTTTGTTTTCATTTTTAAAAATAAGCAAGTGGAAACCCCTTGAGAATTTGTATGTGACTTCTCCCAGGCTGAAGTGCTTTTGACAGATGTGGTAGAAGCTTTTAGTAGAAACCTGAAGCTTCCAACAGATATCCAGGCTTTCAAAAGCTGGAATTATTCAATGCCTTAGATTGTTGTGAGTTGCTATTTTAAGTATCTTTTATAGGGAATTCACTGCCACAGTTTACCGAAGGCTCTGCAAAATTGTGTGAAATGTATTTTCTTAGATCAAAAGGACTCCAAATAACTGGTCATTTTTAATAACTGAAACAAAATGTGTAAGCACAAGTTCGTCTGTTAATGGTAGCCGCTACTACTGTTTTCATTTAATTCAAGTGGATATGAATTGAATTGAGCACATTCATAGTATCTTGGTGACAGAAATGCTAACTAGTATGTTGAAAGCCATAGTCCATGTAGCAGTAAATGAAATTTATTAAGGCTGTGCTTTGTGACTTCTAGACTTCAAACATGTAAGATAAAAATGTTACAGAGTATTTCCTGCAGGTAGCACCTTCTTTAAAGAAAACAAACACAAACAACCTCCCTGGCCCCCCTCAAAAACCAAACCAAAAAACCCCCCAAATGGTAGCCAACCAAAAAACACCAAACCCAAACAGCCAAACCCAACACCTCAAAACAACCACCCCAAAGGTAGAGACAGGGAATTACAGACTGACTAGCTTGCTTTGAGTCCCTGAGAAAATCCTAGAACAAGTTTTGGAACGCTTTTCTGGGCACATGAACAAGATGATTTGATAGTGGTCAATGTGGATTTGACAGGGATAAATCTTGTCTGATGAGTCCAATGGCATTGTATGATATAATGACTAGTTTTGTGGGCAGGAGAGAGCAGTGGCTGCTCTTCACCTCCTTACCTTGCCTTTAGCTGGGCATTTGGCTGTTCCCCACAACGGCCTAAGTTTGGGCTCTGTGGTCGTGGATGTATGAACGACTCAGGGAGTAAAACAGAACTGGTTTGGGGCTGGAGCTCAGCTGGTTAATGGTTAATGGTGGTAACGAGCAGAATGGCACAGGGTCAGTGTTGTGAGCTGTCCTGTAACGTTATCATCAGTGAGCTGAAGGACACAGTGAAGTTTAGTCTCTGGTGTTTGAAGATGACATCAAATCTGTGTGATGGGGAATGGGTTGATACGCTCAAGGGCACGGCTGCTGTCCAGAGAGACCTGACTTTGCTGAAGGGATGGGCAGACAGGAGCCTCAGGAGTCTGAGCAGAGACAAACATGAAGTCTGCACTTGGAAAGGAAGAATCCCTTACAGCCTATCCTCCCTGTCGAGGATACTGCATCTAATTTTGCACTACCAATGCAAGAAATACATTGATAACCAGGAGTTGAAGCATTAAATGTTTTCTTTTCACGGTGTATTGTACTAAGGATAAAAGTATATAGATCATGAAAGTAAGAGACAAAAAACATCTGAAGAAAGGAAATATGTTTTTCACTTAACATTACATGGACTATTATGTGGATATCAACAATTTGGCACAATCCAGGAAGTATAGAAGATCTATGGGCTCTATCTTAAAAAATGAAGTGCGATATGAAAAATGGTATTTGAAGTTGTAGGATTTTTGGTGGGAGATTTTTTTCCTGCTGCTTCCAGAAGAGACTCCTATGATACTCTGGCCTGTTTAGTATTGATCTATGTAGGGGATGTTTAATTTCTCGTGTACCAGTAGCATTTATTTTGGTAGACACTATATCTGTTATTTATTTTTTCCTCTATTACGTCTTTTTAGCTTTCTGTGAGGGTTATTGTCTTTGAGAGATGAACAGATGTTTTGTTTTTCAGTGTTCTTGATGTTGCAGTATGCTTACAGTCTGCAGTGGAGACACTTTATCTTCCAAACATTGAATGTTTGTTCCAAGGGCCCTGGGGAAATGACCTGGGATCTGCTCTAATGCACTGAGGTGAAACTCAGGTGCTTGGATGCTTTTGGTAAGAAGGTGATGTCAGGCAGACCTTTCATACACTTGCTAATATTTTTATGTAAGTGCTTTTCACCCTGAATCAACTATCCAATTTTATGGCAATATGATCATAAGAATATCATGAGGTAGGAAGCTTTCCACAAACTTCAGCACCATTCTTTTAGAACCCAGTGTAGGAGTGTGGATGGCCATTTATAGTAGAGGTAAGTCAGTGCTGACAAGGATTTCCCTGCAGAGATACCATCTAGAGCCACTGCTGCAGAGCTAATACTGTAATTCTTGGACCTGATCCATTGCAGTCATGATGCATCTATCCTGAGCCAGGAACACCAACACATTGATTAGGTTTTAAAAACAAACAAAAATCCCTTTTCTATTTGCAATGAATTTTTACAAACCTCAAATGAATCAGGTTACTTAGCAGGAATGAAGACCAGTAAATGTGTTTTTCTTAGATTTCTAGTAGGAAGGTTTGGGTTGGCTCCTGGTCCCAGGCTTATAAATGTAAAATCTTGCTTCCCTATTTTATATGATCAAAGTTGAGCTTGACATTTACTTTTTCTTGTGTTAGTTGCAGCAATCCATTGATCATTTGCAGGTGGATTTACATTGTACTGGAGAAATACTTTGATTTGGCTTTACCTTCTCATTTTTCTTACTGGATTTGAACAGGTTTGGTTGCTTATTTTCTAATTAAAGTGATTGAATTTATGTATGTTGTAAAGGGCCGTGTAGGTGAGAAGTGCAAGTGTCAGTGTGCTGCTTTGGTTGTGTTGATATAAATCTGATATAGCCAGAATTCCACAAAATGGGTTGATAAATACTCAGCTGTTTTGTTGCATCTTGAGTTTTGTCATTACTATTAATAGATAATATAAAGTGAATCTGATTATCCTTCATGGAATCTGGCCAGTGAAAAGGAAGGAAGAATGCTGTCTCCATCTCTATAGCAAACAATTTTACAGTCTGTGGCTGCTAAATTATACAATTGTTTGTTGTCTCTGGATTTTCTTTTGAATCACATCAATACTTGCTTCCTGTTAATGTTGCTCACTTGCTGAGGATTTGGATTATCCAAGAGCTCTGAATTTTGTTAGATCTTGCTGTGACAATGCATTAATGTTCTCAACTTGTTGCTTTCCAGAAATATTTCTGCTTGTGGCAGAACTGTTGGAAGAAGGCTTTAAAGCATTGTCACATTTTTGTTGAATATAGACAAGTGTGTTTTTAGTCTGATTTAGGGGTGGGAACATCAGACAGAGATGAGTTGGACTGTACCATCTTAAGCCCCTGCAAGAAGACGTATTTGTCTGCCAGAGGCCCAGAACAGTTTCCATTTGGAAAAGGAAAATTGCTGTGGTGGAGCCAGACAATTAATTGGATACAATTTCTATGTTGTATTGTACCAGACGTGTATGATTGAGCAATGTCTTAGTTTATTTCTGTCTTGAGAAAGTATAAATAAATTATGAACTTCTAGCAGGCTTATAATAGAAAGTCCAAAATCCTGTAGTAACACTGTAGTTGAGTGGAAAAACACGGAAAATGGTAGCAGTAGTTTGACCTTTTTTTTTTTCTTTTTACTTTTGTAGAAAATAAACATAAGAAATAAACATAAAAAGTACTGGGATTAGTCAAGGGTAGTTTAGGACATGAAAAATTTATAATACCTTTGCAGAACTAAGGAGAATTTCAGTACTAATAGTTGAACTAGGGTGTGCAGTGAAGGGAAATATATGCCATTTGTAGACCTTCTAAGTTATAAAATGGCATTAACCAATCATGGGGAAGATTGAGGAATTGACTGCAAGATGGGCTCAATTGCAAATGTCCTAATGGTGTAAAATAGTGAGAACTTGTAACTAAATAGAAAAATATTGATACTATTGTGCTACTGTTAAAGGAAGTTTGTCCTCAACTTGTTCAGTTTTAGTTTTCACATTATAATTCAAGTGTGTTGGAAATATTTATTGACAGAAAGTTCAAGACAAGAAACATGCAAGGTCTCAGATACATAGAAACTATGTAAGAATAAACAAGTGACCTTTTGTTCCTGTGTTAAGATACTATTGAATAGAATACTAAGAACTAAGTTATTAGTGCTATATATTTTCATAATTGTAGTTGTAATATTTCTTCCAGAAAAATAAATAAATGCAAGAGCTAAAGGTGCAGAGGTGGTGGATGCTTGTTAACGGTATTGAGTAATAACCTTTTTAAAGGAAGGAATAGAAATGCTTATGTTTCAAATCCAAGATGAAAAGCTCTGTTATGGGCCAGATAGATATTTGTACAGCAAGTTCTTTTGAAGACATTTGGTACTGGCTGCTGCTATTTGTATATGCCATTAGTGTTATCTGATTTGGCAGTTTTTGCTCTTACGTGGCGCTTTTCCAAACTTGTTCTGTTTTTGGAAGTTGAGGAAGATTAAGTTTAAACGTAAGTTTTTCTAAAATTTAGTCTTCGATGCAATATTATTAATGTTCTGTAAGAGGTTTAACCCCACCCCAGCAGAGTTTGATCATTATGCCTTGCTTTCTGTTTTTGTAATTGCTTTTCTTGAAGTGTAATACTTAATTGTATAAGTTATGAGCCAGAAGTCAGATCTCTTGGTTTTGCAAAGCTGGCCCTTCAGCCTGCCTACCATTTTGCTTTTAAAATTTCTGGTGACCTTTGCCAGTAACTAACTTCTGGCACAATTAACTGTCATTCTCTTAATTTTTTTTGTTGTTGTTGCCTGTAGCAGTCCCTGAGTTTATGGACAATAGAATTGCAAATCGGTTTCTGTAGTATTACATGTGATTGTGTTCTGGCCTTGCTGGTTTTTGCACTTCTACCTACTGTTTCCAGGTGCTTGAAGGATATGAAAGCTTTCAGGAGGCATGATGAATTATTTGTAATTCTTCACATTTTTAACTTTGTTATTAAGAAAAAGCTTTGCTTTTTATATCTGATAGTGAAAGAATCCATTCTGCAGCCAAATTATTTTTGCAGGTCTTTGATCTCTGTAGGTAATTGCAAGTCCTTGTTGTTTTCTTGCTGTTATTACAGGGATTCCTCTTGCTGTATGCTAGAGGACTTTTAAGGTTACATCAATCTTAACATAAAGTTTTAATGGAGAAGGAATAAGTTTAATGAAGTTCCTTTGGTTTCTGTGGATCTCAGAACTTGTAAGTCATTAGATAGGTAGGGTGGTATTTGCTTTGAGGGAAGTTACAATACTGTGAACAAGAACAGCAAATTCTATGACTTGGATGGTCAGAGGAGCACTGATGTTGGTGTGGACCTCAGGAGATCATCCAGTACACTCTGCTGTTCCACAGCAGGTCTAATCACTTCAGGTTACTTGTGGACTTGGTACAAATTGACCCCTACCAGCAAATAAACTTCTGAGGTCAGTGTCACATATTTCCTGGGTGGATTAGCCTGCGTTGCTCTTGTCTTAATTGGTGTTCTAACTTTCTGTGTGTGTATGTATAGATAGAAGGTAGTATTATGAAATACCTAGAGTACTTCCTTTATAGTGTAACTTAAAGTTACATCAAAATATGCCAGGTAAATGTTAAAAGAATTTCTGGAGGAAAAGAAGCACTAAGTGAAACATGTAATAGTGTTCCTAGTTCCACTCCTAATTCCATAAGAGTGGAAATCATTACAACACTTTCACTTGTAGTTGTCGACCACTACTTCCTTTTTAAGAACTCAAAGGGGAAATTATTTTTTTTCAGTCTTCCTCTTTGAGGACTTTTCCTAGATTGCATACTCCAGCACTTTTAAGAGAAATCCAGGAATACAAATTGTCATAGGAAGGGCGTATTTGTTTTTGCAATCTCTGTAGCCAGTTGACAGTAGTTAAAGCTACTGGTTGTGCTGTTTAAGCAGTGCTTTGCTAAGTATATATAAATATTGTGTGTGCCAGTGAAGGCCAGTGATTTGGTCTATGAACAGAGGCCTGCCTGTGTAATTAAGGAAAGAACTGATAGGCTGCTATTTAGATTAATAATACATTACATAAGGCATGTGCATGTTTAGTCTATTTGAATGCTCTTTACCTGTGGTGTCGTCCTGATTCTTAGTTTTGTTTATGATGGTTAATTAGTAAGTTAAAAGTACATATGCTGTGTTTGGCTAACTTTTATCTTCCATGTAAACAGAAGGGAAAATGTTTTTGGAGGTTTTCGTACTTGAACAAATGCATTGCATTGACACACAAGGACAAGCTTTCTTTCAAAACTCCTGGTTTGGTTTGGGGTCTGTGTACACATGCAGCCTCACCCCTGAGATCAGCACAGATTGCACATCTATCCTGTTGCAGCATAGAGCCTCCTGATAAATTCAGTGCACATCTATATTTCAGCTGCACGTTCACCTCTAACCCCATTTTCCAGAGGTGGGTTTGGGAAGGGTTAGTTTGGCAAAACATGGCACCAGCACTGCTGTCCTGCTTTCTCTGAGCCATTCTGGGACATCCAGATTACATTCCTGAGGGCTCTTTAGGCCACCCTGTTGTGGGGTTTTGCCTGCTTCCCAGGTCAGTGTAAATGTGCCTGCAGTTGAACAATTTTGTATGCAGATGTGCAGGTAAGAGGGTTTTTTTGGTCTCCCCATGTCATTAAATGCAAGTCTCTTTGTTTTCCTTCCTCCCTTTCCCACAGAGATTTATGCTGAGCCTTCCCAGGATAGGTTGCTGGATGAATTTTAGATAATGATCTGAGTTTTATAAACTAATATTAAAGGATCTTGATGATTAGTCTGTATTTTGAGATCTGTAACTTGTACTCTTTGATGTATTTTATAGTTTAAACTTGCTGTACACATCTTCTTTTGTAATTGCTGCTTTGTATTTCTAAAAGATTTACAAAAATAATTGCTTTGTAATATCCTTTAAAACCTTTTATGTGATGTAGTTTTGAGTTTAATGTTAGGGTACCTGTAATCTTTCAGTGACTGGATCTGCTTGCTAGTGTTGAGCCTCAAGTTAAGTCTAGATAGTATCTTACACAGTTCTACTTGAAATATTGCTTTAGACAGTTGTTATACAGTAATATAAGGTCAGCAAAGCTGAGTGGGAACTTTTCTTACCCAGAACAAAAGTTTTCACGCAATGGAAGGATTTATACTTATACTTGCTTATTTATGCTTATACTTGTGGACATTTGGAAAAAGTAATAAGTTTATTGAACTGCTGCACCCATGCTGAAATGTGCCAAGTTTTCTTTTTCGTGGGGTAGTTGTAGTGTAGGGATCTGTTTTAGAATGAGAATTTGTGATTGTATATGAACAGAAAATGTATTTTTCTCTTAAAACTTAATTATTGCATTTACAGAGAGAGCCAAAATGTATTTTTATTTCCAAACTATAATATATTAATATTTTATTTAGTATTTATATTTAATGGGTGAGAGAGTGGAGACATGATACAGAAGAAAAAAGAGGCAAATCAGCTTTCTAGGTATTGTCTCTTCAATTCGAAGAGAAGTTGAAACTTTTGGAAAGTTCTGCATGAAGTCTGAAGTAACAAATGATGGTGAAAAGACAAGCAAAACAAATATTTTGGAACGTACAAAAGGGCCAACTTCTCCTCAATACTACCAGTGGCCGTGTAACTGTGAGGACATGAAAAAGCATTTTAGTGAGGATACTGGGTCAAATATGAAAAATGGGCCTATTCAGTCTTTGCTGTTATGATTTTTGACCCATATAATTCCTGCTGTGGGGTTTCCTTTCCGTAAAGCTGGAGATGTTACAGTGAATGGATGGGATCACAGAATGGCCTGAATTGGAAGGGACCTTAGAGATAATCTGGTTCCAACCCCCTGCCATGGACACCTTCAGCTGGACCAGGTTGCTCAGAGCCCCATCCTGCCTGGCCTTGAACACTTGCAGGGATGGGGCATCTTCCAGTTGTTGTTTGTTTTGGTTTTCCCCCTTTCATAGTTTTTCTTTTCATGATCTTTTTTTAACTTTATTGCACTCATTAAGTACTAGATTAGTTGTTATTAATGTTATTTTTAAATTATTCTAAAGCAACAGAATTTCTCTCAGTACTTTTAATAGTTCTTGATGAAATGTCTCATTTCAATGGAAGAAAAGAACACCAGTAATAAATTACCAAAAGATGAGGTTGGTGTTGGAAGCAGCTCCCTGGGAGTGCACATTTTTCAGTGGTGTCTGTGAGCAGGTCTGAGGGCCTTTTTTGTCATCTTAGCAAGGTTTTGTCAGTTTATGCATGTGCAGTGTGGACTCAGGCTGGTGCAGATGAGCTCCTCATTTCCCTGATGTATTGTACTTGTGAGCATTTGGAAGAATATGAGCTGTACTAGAGCTTGCCTTTTGAAGTGTGAGCGTTGTTTGCTGGCATCTTAAGAGGGAGAAGAAAGTTTATCTGCTTTGATAAACAAGCCTTTAGAAAGAGCTCTATGACCTTGCTTGAGGAAGAACTATTATGGAAGGAATGTCTTGTATATTTATTTTATATAATCACAAGTGGTAAATTCAGTTAAATGCAGCGTGTTTAAAGTGTAAAACACTTAGATACCTGCCTACACTTGAGGCATACTAAAGGTATTATCATGTAAATATCTGAATTATGATAATTAACATATTTATTTAACATGCTAATAGTGTATGAAGCCAAACTTAAAAGTTTTGAGAACATTATAATTTAAATACTCGAGTTGTTTGCTGTTTTCCAAGTATTAGAGCTGCAGGCTCTGGAGAACAGACATGGATGACTGTTCTTTATAAAATAGGGTTAACAGTGTTTTTCAGATATAGTGATACTATGCTTGGGAAAAACTGTTAAAGATGTCCCATAGCAGGAAGGCTGCATGTCTTGCATCTTCCCACAATGCTAATTAGAAATTGCGTTATGAAGACTGGAATATGGAATCTTTGCTATTTTCTGCAAAACTCAGAGCTGCAATCCAGAGAGAAATCAGGCTTTTCAGTTTCATTTCTATTTGGTAGGATTTTGTTCCAGTTCAAGAGGTACTTTCTTCTCTATTGATTTCTATGTTCATCTGTGCTTTCTGGTTCCCTTGACAAAACAAGTCGAGCAAATAGCATGGAACAAAATCTTGTCAGCTTGTTCTGCATTGTCCAGTGAAAATACATTTTAGACAACTCAAGGTCACTGAACGTACAGGTTTCTGAAAATGTGGGTGATGACACTTTGGAGCAAGATGCTCTTGCCAGCTTAAGGATAGTAATTGAACAGGAAGAGTGAAATGGAGTAGGCAGCAAAAAAGCACAATGAACCCCAACATCAGAGTAGGGTGTTCCTTGTTTGATTTATTTGTTCCTCCTGTGACCTAAAGCCTATGGCAGTGAGTGTCTCTCTGTATTGTGTTTCTTTGTGGATTGCTAGGTAGTAACTGCCTTTTGTTTGTAATGTCTATATATTACCATTAGAAAATATGATACTTCAGAATATGGAATTAATTTTATTTTTTTCTGTCCAGAAGGTGAAAAATGTCCTGCAAAATACTGATTCTTGGCAAGTGTTTTACAAAGTTGAAGAAATAAGAACAAATCTGTGGCAGAAAAGATTATGGGTGCACAGAATATTTCTAAATCAGTTGTCAAATGTCAGATGAGCCCCTGTGTATAAATGGTCCTCCATCCATCCTACCCTTTGCACGCTGATTCTCACACTTAGGCCACTCTTGATGCAGCTAGACTTAGACTTCAGTTCCCTTGTCTATGCTCTATAATATAAAATAATAAAATATATTAAAATAAAATATATAAAAAATAAAATAAAAATGGTGCCATCCTCTTTCCACTCTTTGGGATGAAGAGAATTCCAAGTTTTTATAACGAATTACCTGTGTGTTTTTGCATAGCCCTTCCCCCCTTGAGTCTGTAAGGCTGGAAGTCATTATAATCCCAACTGCCACCTTCCTCTTGTCCCTTTCTGCAAAGTAAGAGCATGTGGTAGCATTCTGTCATAGTGCACCTTGCTCCCATCCTGGGTCACGTGGTGATGGAGCTGCCAGACATTAAGTGGTTTTAGGGGCTGGAGAGAGGAAAATGAGGGGAAACAAGTGTGTGATGAAAGGCTGAGAGAAACTTTGCTGGTTGTGTGTGTCATCCTTCTAAACACAACCAACCAGTTTGTGAGGGCAGTTCCCCTGGTTTGAGCCTGGTAGTCCTATGGACGAGTGATGTGCAGGTGCTCCCGTGCTGTGGGGGCAGGAAGCACATTCCTGTGGTCTGTCTGGAGAACTGTCAAGGTGAGCTGCACATCAGCACTGAGGCACAAATCACTTTGCAGTTCTGGGGATAAACAGTTGGGTCAGAAAAGCACTGAGCTGTGAAGATACCATGGAGTGTGCACTGGAAATTCCACAAGGATGGGATAGAGACAAGGGGATCAGTGTTGCAAGTGGATCAAGTGATGCAAAGGAGAATATTGAAAACAAAGAGCAACTGAAGTCATGATTACACACTTTAGATTGCCAAGTTGCCCTTTTTTTTTCCCTTTAAAAAAAACCAAAACACAACAGGAAACATGTATTGCTGCTTCTCCTTTTTGAGTTTACTTGTACCACTCAGTGTAGGTGCCCAGAGCAGAGTTCTGTGCTGTTGAAAGATGATTGTAAACATGAGAATTATCATTTAAGGTAACAAAGCTTTTTATTGGCAATTTTCTGTGTTCTGTTTGAGTATTTAAAATGCTTTGAGTATTAAAAAATGCTTACTTCTCCCAGCTTAATTTCTTAGTTCTATCACAATATTCTTAGCATGTTAAGAAGAGCCATCGTTACGAGAAATGCAGAAATGACAATTGTAAAGAGCTTCATTTATAGTGAAGTGTTTCTAGAGCAGACTTTTTTTTAAATTGAACTACTCATCCTCTGTGAAAGATTTTAGGAAAAATAGTTCCATATCTTTATATGACTGTTTCTAGTGTGGAGTGTGCTGTGTCTCTGCCTTATTTGAGACACTTACTGTTTACCACTTCACCTATTTTTAAATAGTTTTTTCTTTCAAGGTTTATATTGTGACTTGCTAATGAGAGCATTGGATGTTAGGATTTGCATCAGTGGTTTTTCTTTGTTTTAAATAGCAGCTTTACATGGTTCTGCCACAGCTAAAATAGATTGTTTCATATTTCAGGTACCTTTGAATGTGTTGCTTCATAAAGAAATCTAGTCATTCTGTTTGCATGGTAGTTGATACTGAGTAGAGATGAATGTTTTTATCCTTGAACTGACACAATCATTACTCTTCATATCTGTAGAATGTAAAAGTTCTAGTTATTTTCTTTAAAAGTTAGTGGTAATCGATTTTTTATAAATTAAATTTTGTATCTAATTTATATATATAAAATACATGAAATATCGAATTCATGATTTGGTTGAATCAAGTTTGTGACTTTGTTCTTGTGGGTTTTTTGGTTTGAGATTTAGCTTTTTGCATTTTAAAATTTGCTTTTATTTGCATGTCTTAGAGACTGAATCCTTTTAATATACATTGATTTTTCAGTTGAAATTGTGCTGCACATAAATCTGAGAGAAGACAAGCAGTAACCTATAGCAGTTTAAGTCATATTGAGGTTCCAGCTGATTGATTGACTCGCCATGGGCACACTTGGCACACTTCTTTCTGGATTGCTGACCAGATGTTTGCAAATCACATACAGTTGGTAAACCTTTAGAAAGAGGGGAATGAAAGAATGAAAGGTGATAACTGTTCCTGAATGAAGTTTTGTAATTGTAACTTTATAACTGGCAAAGAAATAAATGTGCTGCATTCTGTCATAAGGCCTAAGAATACTTCTGTTGTAACTTATGGAATATTATGAGTATCTTATATAGACTATAATGAGAGACTTGAACTGTGTAAATGATTATTAGTTTTCTCATGAAGTAATAAGTGAAAACTGGATTAATAATTTTCACATTTGTTATTGTATATGGGAGTGACTGATAAAATCCAGAAGGACTTTCTGAAATTTTAAGAATTTGTTTGTAAATAGGAATAAAGGGTTACATTTAGTTGGTTTGAAATGCCGACCTTTTTTTCTTTCCAAATAATAGCTGTGTGAACTGTCTTGGGATTTTTGGTCTCTGTTTTGTTACTCTGAACTATTGATGTGGCTTACACAATTTTGTTTACTAGTTTACTGTTTCTGGTATTTAAATTCTCAAGCTAAACCTTTCAAGGGGAAGTGAAGAAAACATCAACGTTCCTGATGTGCCTGTTAAGAAACACTGAGGTTGAGAAACAGGTGGCAGAACACTGCTGGGTGGTGGCTGATGACAGTGTGTCGTGCTTTGAATTCATTCTCCTTGGCACTGGTTGGGTTGATGGTATTGGGAGTCTGGAGACATTCAGCTGCTGAGTCTGGAAGTTGTCAGTCCATCCAGTTTGTATAGTCAGCAGGTGGATAAGTTGCTCAAGTTGTCCAGTTTTGAATTAAGTGTGAAAAATGCACTGTAACTAGGTAAACGAGGGACCTTGGTTAACAGAACGTGTTTGTTTTTTCTGACTCCACCTAATTTTAGAGAAGCAAGCCCTGAAATAAAAAATGGTAGTAAAAATACACTTTGTCCTATGAGAACTTACTAAGAATTAAATAATGTAGTTATGTTTAAGTTCAGAAATGCAGCAGCCCTTTGTAAAGGTACCCTGCTGAAGGTTGAAATGGTGGTACAGGGTATTCTGTGACTTTGCTTCTAGTCACTTGTGTGCTCTGCACGTGTTGCAGTTGCGTGCAGGGAGGGGACTGGTCTACACTCAGTTCCTCCGTGTGTCCGTGTGGTTTTCTTTTATTCCAAAAGAAACCAGAGCATATAAACAGGGAGGGAGCTGGCGATGGCCCGTGGTGCAGCTCTCGGAGCGGCTGCTGGGGGGAGCAGAACAGCTGTGTCCTGCACAGTGTGTGTGTCCCGCGGGGGATGTGCTGTGAAACCTTACTGCTCCCAGGGCAAAAGAGGGAACTTAGGGATGAAATACAGAGAGAAGAAAGCAGAGAACTGACTCCAGACACTTCCTTGACAACCCAGATGGGAGATACTGAGTGCAGTCAAGGAATGTGCTGTCCTGTAAAGACTGGGGTTTTGTGTACGTTCTTTCCAAGAGCTGCTGCAGTCTGTCATTTAAGAAGGTCTAAAATACAGCCGCTTCCTCAGCCCCAAGGAGCTACTGTCAGGCAACAGAGGCAGGAGATCTTGTTAAGATCTTGTAAGAGAAAGACTAGCTTAGTTTAAGTCCATGGTAGAGTAATTCCTGCCAACTCACCAGAGCAGTGTGGAAAGGTGCTTTCATGTGAGAAGGATTGTTTCCTGTATGTGGTAGATTTTGAAGCTTTGGTGGATATTCACATGAACTTGGTATAAACAACCAGGAGAGCTGTTACTGATCTATATACAAATTTCATATTCTGTTATAACAAGGACGTCTGAATTGTTTTAAGACTGGCTGGGCAAACTTTTGAAGCATTTTTTCTGATGAACACTTGAAAATTCTAGCAAAAGTGTCACAGATTTGTTAGGGATTTGTGATAATCCAATGAAACATTCTGCCAACCTACATCATGCACTGGGTTTGATGTGCCTGGTATTTCTTGGGACCTGAGTACACTACTTGGCTTCTTTTGTCTAAACTTTTCTAGAAAAGGGTTTTCATATGGGAAAGGGGGACACACGTTCCTCTTGAATTTGTATTTAACCATGTTGCTCTTAATGCTGCCAATTCCCAGTGGCCCAACCTATTTTCCTTTGAAACAAGCTATGGATAGCATCTAATCCTAATTAAAGTTTATTAAAACTTCATAGTAATAGTAGACTAATTATAGGTAGTGTAAAAGTCTCACTGATTTTTCTTTAATCAAAGTGTAATCTTGTCTACAGCTGTATTAAATTTAAGCTTGGATGACAAACCTCTTGGTATGTCAAAGCTTATTACTTAACAGCAAACATGTTCTTTGTGGGAAGGCTGTGTTTGTATTGGGAGTGCAGTTTGAATCTTATGTGGAGTTAATTTGAGGGCTCATCTGTTTTGGTGATTTGCAGTACAGATTCTTGTTTTCCATAGAGTAGATGGAACTGATTTGGTGCACAGTGCCAGTGCATTGCCACTATTATTAAATTTCATGATGTTTAATGACAAGCTTGCTGAGCTTTCTTCCATGTTCTGTTTGGACCATAGATTTTGAAATAATTCTTTAAATGTTTTTGCTTTGAGTTGCCAGTGTGTGTCCTCTCTTGGTGGTGTTTTTTTTTTCTTTTAGTAAATGACTCATTCTCCTGATTTGCTTTAGTTTCTGGACTTTGTTTTTTGTTCTTCTAAGAGCATAGATAACGAATTGTAGCAGAATTTAATATGTTAAATGTCAGGAATACGTTTCAACAAAAGGCTATCTTTGTAAAGAAAAAGCCTAACTGTTCTCAGAACAGCAATTTTTTTAAAAATTCTGATTAGACATGGAATATATTTGCATGATAATTCCAGTTCTTTTGCAGTGTATGGCCAATTTCTAGCTAGATATTTTTTACCATTGTTTAGAAAGTTCAATTTCTATATTAAATGGGAAAAGCCTTTGACAGCATTCTGATTTTTATGTATGCTTGCTTATTCTGGGTAGAAATTCAGTAACTTGCATAATTACAGTAGCAGGAAGTTGAGAAACCTAATTTTAAATTCTGAGAAGTAGGAGAATTGTTAATGTGGATGTTGTAGCATAGAAGTAGCTTGTGTTGGAAGCTCTAGCCTGTAAAGATGGAATTAATGGTTTAGGCAACCCACAGAATACTCGTGTATATTCCTATAAGTAATGGAAATTTCAATATTAAGCCTCCCCTCCACCTTCATGATACAAACAGTCTTCAGCTGCATTTCTGCTCTGCTCTTTGAGGAGTTGGTTTGCATTGCCCGGCCCGGGCTGTGTGTTGTATCCTGGCGTTGCCCTCTGCTGGCTCCATCTCAGCAGTGAGAGGAAAAGGCATTTTCCTGCTTAGGGAAGACATTCAAGGATTTTTTTCCTTGCAAATGATTAACTGCGTTGTGTTTTTTACAGTAGCAATGTGTTCAAAACAAGACTGGACATAGTACTTGGTGCCCTCATCTAGTTATGGTGTTAGGGTATGGGTTGGACTCGATGATCTCGGAGGTCCCTTTCAACCTGGTTATTCTGTGAATCTGTGTTTGCTGTGCAATGGCATTGCTACTTCTGTGACAACTGAATAACACCAGGACTGTACAAAGAAAACATAAGATGCGATTATATAATACGATAGCAGGGATTACTACCCATAAATATTACTGTGGAAATAAAAAAAATCATGGATTAATTTACAATGGAAATTTTTTGTGATCTTATGAGATGATCATAAGATCATTGCTGGTGTGCTGGTTGTGATGTGCCTTTGGCCACTGCTTGGAAAGAGTATAGTGGTACTTGTAATCTTTTGGTGAGGTTTGGATTTGACTTCAAGTGAGTGAATGTTGGGAGGAAAAAAGTGTTCCTGTCCTTCAGGCCACCTGTGTTAATTTACTCTTTCATGATTCTTGGTAGGTAGAATTTTTTTAGCCATATTTTACCTATAATTGTCACTTTTCTATCTAATATGAGCATTATAGCTGAGTTATGAGAAAAATCACTTGATGGCCCTCCTTTCATGGACGAGCAATATACCCACTGAGCAGGACAAGTTCCCTGAATTGGTACCTGCATGGAAAAGTTTGCAAGTCAGGGGACTAGTAATCTTTGTGTAATTTTGTATATGCCCTCTTTCAGGATTGAAGCTACTTCTGTCATCTCTCCCTCTTATCTACCCTCCTTTTCTTTTAGTTAAATTGATTTGGAATAAAAAGCTATCAAGGTTATCCTACCTGCTTTGTTAAAAAAAAAGAGGGAATGGAAACAAATTTTCTGGTAATGATACTGAATTACAAAGAACAACCCAAGTGATTCAGGGTACATAGTATCAGAAGCTTAATATCTCTGCTTTAGGAGGTGAACTGTGAAAAATTTCACTCTATGTTTCTAGCCATTAAAAATACATATCAACTTGGTAAGAAAACTTATGTTTTGTCAGTTGGATGGTGTGAACTGAAATCTGTATATAGATGATTGGAGTTGTCTCTGGTTTTTATACCTGGAAGGATCTGCTATTTGGAAAATTTCCTTATGGCAGTTAAAGAATTAAAACATGAATGGAGACGACTGCTTCTTGAACTGACGATCTAGAACACTGATGCTAGAAAGAGGTTCTTTTTGTACTTTGAAAAATGTTTTCTGTGCTTTAGAGGGACATACGGCACACTTAGCCCAAAAAATTGCAGGGTTGGATCATGTCTTTCAGATGTGTGGATGACTATTCCCTCAGGCTTTTCAGCTGAGAGGGTGTGACATTGCCAGCAGGACTTTGAAATTCCCTTGGCCCTGCTCCTCAGGCCCACTGGCAGGTTGATCATGGGCACTGATGTGTTCTGGGTACTTTTTTATTGACAAAGAGATTTTAAGAAATTCCAGCTATTGGTTCTTTATTTTTGTGTGTTGATTTTTTTCCTTTTTAGCATGTCTGAAGAATGACAGTAATGGGCACAGGTGTTGCCAGTGTAACATCCCTGAAGACTCTGGATATGATGGAAAACAGCCAGGAAAGAAGTTATGAAAATACTTCTGTCTGTGTAGAAAGCTATACTGGAATAATCATCTTGGCAAATTTTGCCATGTTCGCAACCCTTTTAGTCTCTCAATCCAGTGTATTGTGTATGTGATTTTTGCCCTCAACTAAGCTGAGTGTGAATTGTGAGTCACTGTTTTAAACTGTAATTACCATATCCTTGAATGCCTTATCTGCCCTCCACCCGTTCCTTTGCAGTGCTGGGCTTGTTCTGGTGTTGTGAACCTGTGAGAAGGCTGCTGCACTTGCCCCTTGTTTTGAAGCCAGTAGGACACAGCTAAAGAAATGGCTGATTAATATTCTGTAAGATTGCCTATCAAAAACCAGCTTATACGTTCTCTCATATTGCTGGCAGACCCATCTCCTTATGTGGATTTCTTAACTTAAACTTAAAAAAAAAAAATCCTTTTTAATGGTAAGATTGTTGCTCTCAAATGAGCACCAGAATAAAATCAACCTTTGTTCATGAACACCAGCATTTAATTACTACTTGCATTGAAAGTCTTGACCCAGGAATGCATTGCAAATACAGCTTCCTCCCAGACTGTTTTTGCTCTCACTTTGTTGGAGGTACGGCTTGACAGTGCCTTGAGTACAAATGTTAAACTCCCAGTTGTCAAATTTCTTCTGTGTGCTGGAAAATGCATTTTCCATCTTTGGATGGAGCCGCACCCTTCTCTTGCAGTGTTTGGTTTCTAGTTAATTGCATTTGCTTTCTCTATGGAATGCTGGAATTCAAAACACAGAATGAAAATAAATTTAGTATTTTTTTAAAAACGTTTTGGTTGTTGCTCGATGCAGAGAAGTCTTCAGAAAAGTAAGGAGGAGCATATTGCTGTGGTGACCCCTTGTTTTCA
Source organism: Calyptomena viridis (assembly GCA_013390005.1). NCBI lineage: Eukaryota > Metazoa > Chordata > Aves > Passeriformes > Eurylaimidae > Calyptomena > Calyptomena viridis. Next base: position 21,843 of record WEIV01023310.1, read on the forward strand.
GTAAGAGGAACTGTGTAGTGAACTCTCACTACACTCAATTTGGGTAATATTTGTGGTTTGGACCTGTTACAAAGATAGCTAGTTTGACATGATTAAAATTAGTGCAGTGTCATGTGTACTTAGGCAGTTCCTTTCAGTTAGGACTTGTACTTCTGCCCCTTTGTTGGCTGCCTTGAATTCATATCACCATAACATTAAGCTTATCCTCAGAATGGTCATTTTAGCTGTAGTTTAGAAATGTGCTGAACATTTTCCTTGTGATACCTGTCATCTCTTAATAAATAGTTCAGGAGCAGATGATGTCAGAAAGCAAGAAGTCTTTGCTTTGTGCAAAAGAGTAGAATTAACTAGGCTTGCTGCAGATGTTTGTTTGAAAAAAAATAAAAATAACATAGTCACATTAGACAAGTCCTTTCTGACAGAGTATGTGTCTTGTTAAAAGGAATGGAAACATCTAAATTTTCAGGATATTTTTAGAGGTTTTATGTAGTGTTATTGTGATCATACCAAATCACTATTGCGTTGTACTTGGATGTGTCTGTGAAATCTGATGTGGTTTTTTTCTTTATCTGAAGTGTGATCACTGGGAGTTTTCTCCACTGTAAACCAGCAGCAGTATGGAATTAATGGTGGTAGGTAAATGCAGTGCCTTGTGTGGAAGGAGTAGAAATGAGCAAAGTTTGAAAACAACTTCTCCCTTTATTCTCTAAGCAGTTGAAATGTCAACAGGTGAGAAGAGATTCTTCTTTGGCAGGAGTAGAGGAGCTTTGATGTAATGATTAACTAATTTAGAAACTTAGCAGTGAGCAGCAGGACAATTAAGCAGCTTTTGCAGTTCTGCACCTGCCTCGAAGTGTCTGGGGTTATGCTGGGAGTTGGAGTTTCCTGATAAACTGAAGAGCTGCCTCGAACCTTGTGCTTTCATATATGTAGATCTTCTCTTCTGGTGGAGTATCTGGTAATCTCAGCTTCTGTTGTGGTTTTTCTCCAATTTGCTTGCAAATGAAAAATGTAATTGTTTCCTGATAGAAGTTTAGTAGCGCAAGTTTCGTAAGGAAATTTCCATTTCAGTTAATTTTTTTGCTGGTCAGTTGGTTATTTTGTTAGCTGAAGATTTTCGAGGAAGCAGAAACAATAATGTTATTATCTATATATCTGTGTTGGATTACTCTTTCTAAGCATTTACTGACAGATGCTGGTAGTATGTCAAGATTTCTTTTTTTTTTTAATACATTTGTTTTTTCTTTGTCTTCTTTTTCTGTCATTTTTGCCTATTCTTCAGTGTTTTCCCACAAAAACAATTTAGTGAGTTTTAGTCGGTGTTGTCAAAATTTGATTTTAGTTTTTATTTGTAGAAGATTTTCATAAGGTCAGTCAAAATTTAAAGACCATGAGAAATTTATGCCTTACCTTTATGCTCTTAGATTAGGGCAAAGCTCTGTCCAAACATGACAAATCTCCCTTTTTTATGTCATACTTTTCATTGCAGTAGTAGAGCCAAAACCACAGTTTATTTTGGTCTTGCACTTCATTAAGATGGCCAAAGAACCTTAACTATAAAGTTTAACAGTTTTTTGATTGTGAATTTAAGAATAAAAATTATAGTTTTCTGACTAGTCTTAGTGTTTTTCTTTCATGCGGGATATTTATGGGGGCTTTTGCCTCTTGAAGGTGAGAGTAAATTACAATGACACATTACAAACCTTTAGAAACATGTATTTGAAAAGAAATTATGGTTATATATGGGAGCCTGCTCTTTGCACAGCTCACTTATTTTATCTGGGTATGTGTGTCCTACAAACACAGTCTTGGGGACTTTGTACATCTAAAGAGGAAGTTTACTTTCTTTATTGCAGAGATCAAGTGTGTCACATTGCCGAACTCTCATTACATTTATTATAGTAAATAAAAGTGTTTAGTTTTTAAGAAAGTCATCCTGTAATGGCATCAGGATTAAGTATTTCACCAATATTTTATACTTAGAAGTGATTATCCTGAAGAAGCCTGGATTTCTGAGTAATGGCCTATTAAGGCGTTTTATTTCTTTATTTTAAAGCCATATTAAGTTGCAATGTATTTCTGTAATTGATGAATATAGAGAACACAGTAGCATTAAATGAAACCTCAGAAAATCACCTTGTCCATGTGCTTTCCCCAGGGCCGGTGTTTGCTGTGGTGATAGAAGTTGATGTGAATTATACAAAGTAATCACTGGTACAACAGTGATACATCATACGTAGCTGTATAAATGTCTTGTGTAACAAGAGGCTGAGCTTCCTTAATAAAGCAGAAAATTTCTTTGCAGGGAGTTCAATTTTCTTCAAGAAACCTCTTTTTCATCTACTTTTTACTGGTTTTATGAGTCCATTGTACAAGTCAGCTTTTTAATATGGAGCATCAAAGGTTTTTTTCAAAGTCTTTGTATGTTGTGTAAGATATTGTCATCTATGACAGCAATAAGACAAAATAAGTCTCTTTTAATATTGCTTTATTATTCTAATGAGTCAATCTGAGGATCTTGGCATGATGTGTGAGTAATCATTTCTTGAGAATCTATTCTTTGATTGCGCTTTGTTTAATGTATTTTAACTTTGCACTTAAAGCAGCAACATACCTCAAATCTCTCAGCATTTTCAGGATAAGAATTTCACATGAAATTAAAATAGTACTTGAGAATTTTCCTGTAGTCTGAAAATTAAATATCTGTTTTCCTCAAGAAAATACTATATAATTAGTACCGAGTTGAGGAAATTTTTTGGTAGGAAACTTTTCTGCATTGTCTCTTTTCAGAATGGAGTTGCATCTCCTTTTCTGGGGCTATTAATGTCCTTAAACTATCTTGTGATTCATGTGCAAAAGGAAGTTTTAAAGCCTGGCACATGTGAAGGGACAGACTTTCATTCAGCTGTGAAGGGAATAAATATAAAATTCTTCTAGTTGTCCTGAACCCATCCAGCATTTATAGCAAAAGGCAGATACTCAGAAATTTTTGTGAACTGTGAGGACAAAAGTTAAGTAAAAGAGACATTCTAAAGAGTAGTAATTAGTAACTATGGTGACAGATGTCTCACTGTAGCAAGTCAGTCAGCTATATATAAACCAAATTACTTGTAAATTAGAACTCTTCCTCTTCATCTCTTCTTTTTAAAAATAGCTTTTTGCATCAAAACTAGTGACACTGATGTGTAGAGAGGGATCTATTTTTGTGTGGTGTTGTCACATTTTGTGGTAAAACATTTCATCTTGAGGGTTTTGGTGAGTATCTTGTCACTCTTCTCCTTTTGACAATCAATGCCTTTCTGGATTATTTGAATAATCTATGGAGAGATCAGCACTTCCGAGCAGCTTCTACCTTTTTCAACTACTTCATTCCACACCTTGTGTCTCCTGCAGAAAATTTGGTTTAGAAGATGAATGAATATTATGTCTCATGCCTGGGATTGCTTCGGCTCATATCCTTCAGCACGAGTCCTCTGCCTTAATGTACTTACTGCAGAATTTTGAGGAAGGAGGACTTCTTGTATAATTGGGGGTGGTTGGGACTTGTTCTGCTGTGACTGGGTGTCTTACTGCATTGTGGAATGTGATTATCGGGAGGCGTTAACTTCACAACTGTCAAGTTAGGTTAGAAAGTCTTGTTTCTAGAAAACAGTTTGTGAAGTTATTTGAATGCCACCAGTTCTGCCAGAGGAGAGTGAAGGGAAATAGATTAGGAAGGGGAGCCATCCTTTCTGATAATGTGTGTGTTCATGTTGGTTGTGCAAAGTTCTTGAAGGAGTGCACAATCATAGAGTAAAAAGATTGTTTTCAGTATAATCTATTTAATGTGATCATCTCATATGAAGGATTTTTTCCCATATAAACTACCACCACCATAATACTACTGAATTTTTTCCAGATGTTTTCTTGGTTTAGGTGTTGGTAATGTTGATAGTTCCTTTTAGAGCTAAAATAAATAAAAACAATCTGAAAGTGGGTTAGTGATGTTCATACAGTTCTGTACTGACCACGGGGTTGTTGGAGGATTCAGGAGTTGTAATGCAGTTTGTTTACTTGTATTTTCACAGAATCCAGAATAGGTCAGGTTGGAAGGGACCACAGTGGGCCCTCTGGTCCGATCTCCCTGCTCAAGCAGGGTTGTCCTGGAGCACAGGATTGTGCCCAGACAGTTCTGGAATATCTTCAGTGAGGGAGAATCNGAGGGAGGGAGAACCCACAACCTCTCTGGACAACCTGTTCCAGTGTTTGGTCACTGCACAGTAAAGAAGTTCTTCCTCATGTTCAGGTGGAGCTTCCTGTGCATCAGGTGCTGCCTGTTGGCTCTTGTCCCATTGCTGGGCCCTCCCTGAGCAGAGCCTGGTCCATCCTCTGACACCTCCCTGCAGACACTGACAGTCTCTCCTCAAGGCTAAACAGGCCCAGCTCCCTCAGCCTTTCCTCATGAAAAAGTACTCCAGTCCCTTCATTATCTTTTGTAGCTGAATCTGCTCCATGAGCTCCATGTCTCTCTTGTATTGAGGAGCCCAAAACTATGTATGTTATGGAAGAACATATACTTCATGAAAGCAAAGATGATGCAGATCATCATGGTTTCCTTAATTTAATTCAGTTTGAGACAGTTTGCTCCTAATACAGAGAACTTTAAATTCTGGTTGTGAATTGTACTTTAAATACTTAGGTACTTTATGTACTGGTTCTAACACAGAACAATTGACAGAAATCAGGTGGTTGACTTTGTAAATACAGCCTGCCCTCTGCCACACTCTTCTTGACTGCTGCTGCTGCTATGGGAGGTGGGAATATGTGGCTTAGGAAATACACTCCTTTTTAGCCCAGGTTATGGGTATATACCAACCAAATTAGGCAAACTGAAAATGATAGGAATGCTGAAACCACACTGGATTGCTCTGTTGTCCTTGCCATCAAGCCTACTTTGCTGTTTTCTGTGATGGATAAGGAGCAGATAACCAGATAACTTCCAGTTGTGAGCAGGGATTTTTGCTTTTGTTTTAAACTAGAGAACTTGGATTGTGCTATAGCTTTTCACTGTCAGACCACCAAGTTCAGTTACAACTACTAACAAAAGTGGGATTTGAGTAGTAGTTTAGAAAATAAAGCTTTTGGCTAATGGGCACAACAAGAGATGGCATTAACTCTGCAAACATGCTTTCATGGTTTTTTTGTGGATGCTTTTAATATGCCACTATGTAAAATTCTAATAGATGCAAATGTATCTGTAGAACTCACTAGTTAAAATAGGTTGTATGTCAAAAAAAAGATCTGTGCTGAAATGTTTGCAGGTACAACATACCTGAACAGGTTTGCTTTGTTCTGTTGAGAAAGGTGACATTTTGCTACTGAGGAGCACACTGGATCGTAGACAAATGTGTGTTTTGTGCAGAGTTTGAGGTGCTGATGCCTGTCAGTGCTGGGCATTGCCCCTCTATCTAACATGTTTCCTCCTCCTCCCCATAAATCCATCTTCCCTTCCCTATCACAGCCCTGTGCCCTTTTCAGGCAAAGTCTGCTGACTCTGCTCATACAAAAGTTAACTGAGTGACAGGGTCTGTAGTGAACTTCAAAGCACTTGAACGACCAGGACATGCCAAGCAGGAGAGGGATTAATATTTTACAGCACTTCAAATACATCAAGAAAGGCCAAACTGTGTTTATACCCAGACTCAGTTATGCTGGCACAAAACTGCTTTTACTGCCACAGTTTATTTTGCTTGACAACAGGTATGAGCAACCAGCAGGGTTGTCCTGGCAGTACAATCAACAAAACTTTAAGGTGTAAACAGACACGGAACAACTTGGTCAGCAGAAGAGCATATTCCCTGCTGTCCTTTCCTTCCTGCCTCCTGAGCTACTGACAGGTTTGGAAGGATAGCACTGAATTCCTGGGAATAGCTGAGGATTTTAACCGTTTTTCATCAGAGTAGCTGGATTTACATTAAGTTTACACTTGGAGTTGAAAATTCAGAGTGACTTTTTTTTGTCCAGTGATATATTAAAGAAGGTTAATTTTTTTCTCTATTTTATTACTGCATAGAAAGAGTGGTTAAGTTTATTGTTTTTCTAAGATATTTCTGAAAACTGCTAGCAAGCTTTGCTTCACTCTGGAGAAATTCAATACTTTTGGTCCCTACATAGCCAACTGCCACTCCTTTACTCTGGTCAATCTGACTGGAAAATCCCTTTCTTCACAGCTGGTTGCTTTTAGTTTCATAGTGTGTGCCTGCCTCGGGTAGCTTGAATCATTTTAAAAAGGAGATTTACTAAGAACTCAACAGTTAATGTACTAGTTTTGTTTCTAAGTTGAAGGAGCTGGAGTTTAGTAAGTGAAGAGCTATTAGATCTGTGTGTTTAAGAACTAGAAAACTAAATAGAAAAGCAATTTTACTTGCTGTACCCCACCCTGTGAATTATGCTTGCTTATGGAGACAAATACTTCTACTTCCTTGATAGGCGGGTGGAGTTAGGCAAGGAAAGGAATTTAGGATCTGTCTAAGCAGACCAGAATGAGGAACTCAGTCAACTGGATCTGGAGATATTTTCTTGTTTGAACTCCTCTATCTTACAGCCAAAGGACTGACCTGGAATTCAGTGTGGTTTACATGGGGTACTCTGCTAGCAGAAGTGCTTCTCCCAAAATGAGAAAATACTGAGTGTTAACACTTCAAGGAAGATAAAATAATCTTTAACTGTATGGGAGAAAAATGTTTCTAGCTGCAGTGTGACAAATGTTGGCCATGTTAGTTTAATCCTGGTATGTATTTAAAGTCTTTGGCTTTGGACAATCTGACTTGTGCACAATGTACTTCTCTTCCTAGTGGGGTTCTCAGCATAAAAAGAGCAAATGAACAAAGTTGTGCTTCTACTTAGTCAAATTTTGAGCTGAAATATTACTCCAAGGCAAGTATTCCAATTTCTAGATCCCTATTTACTTGCTGCTTGTGAGTATGAGCTTTAATACTCAGGGGTGCATTTATAATGCCTGCATTAATTGTTCGATGATTGTGTAGTGTGAGTAGGGTAAGAATCTGTCATCGTTAACTGCAGCATTTTACGGCTTTACTGCTCTGTCTGACAGCCTTGCTGCCCCTTGGTGGCAGTAACCATGGCAAGAATGCAGCTGCCATCTCCTTAGTGGCTATAGTTCAGAATTCGACAAATTAATTTAAATCTTTCTGATTTAAGCTAATGCCTCAAAGCCTTGAAGGTATAATGGGACCCTGAAGCACAGGGGAGTCATGTATACTACTTTCACACAGGAAATAAGAGATGAGGAAAAGTGGTGAGCTAGGACATTCTGAAATTGGGATTCTCTTTCTGTATTAGTTGTCTTTGGCAGTGAAAATATATTTACGAAAATAAAATATATTAATGTTTGACTTCCTGTAAAAGGCAATAACCTACCTTTTGGTACTTATTCACTTAATTATGTCTTCCATTATGGAATAAGGCTGAAATAGGTTTAATTATATGGTGTGGTCTGTGTCTACGTATTCTGTTGTAGTTGTTCCCATTCACATACTGAATCTCACATCTTTGTAGACAAACTGTCTCAGTTCTCCAGTAATTCTCCGCACTGTAATTCTCAGCATAATTGTCCTGAACTGCAGTTTCAAGCTGGGTTAGTATGGAGTAACAGTGATGTGCCCTTAAAATGGCCAAGGATGGCTGTACATATTGATAGCAAATACTAGAAATATTAAAAAGCTAGTGGGTTGTTTGTTTCTGCTGCTGTACAGTAATTGAGTCCAGGTAATTAAATGAGAGAAAAATTGTGCTGCTTTGTTTGCAAGATTGTCTGTGTGTCTCTGAGCCTGTTTTTTGTCTTCTTGAAATCCTTCGGAAGTGTCTCCTTGTATATGAGGCCTGCATATGGCTTGGGAAACAAAGCACCTCATGACTTTCTCACTTGTCAGGCTAAGTAAGGAGTACTCTTCAGCCTGCCTCTCAAAGGTATTAAAAGCAGTAATCATTAAACAGGATGGGTGGTCTTGTTACTTGCTCTTATTTCTTTGAAGAAAACAGTTTACCTACATTTCATAAGTAGGGTTAAAATCTGTCCTCGTGGAGCACAGCAATTTTGTGACTTTTGAATATCAGTTAGAATGAATATATTTTATGTACTTAACTTTAATGTATTATAGTCTGGAATCCCTTCAGAAAAATTTTCTATTTCAATAATCAGGAAATATTAGGAATAATAATAATCAGGAACTTGTTACAGGGGAAGAGTTGTAGTGATATCTAACTGCATGAAAATAACACATGGACTGTGCTTTAGCAGGTTGTTGATACTCCTCTGAGTCATTGACCTAGAAAGCAGTGGAATTTAAAAGGGATGTGATTTTAGACACCACAGGTCACAGCGGAGGTATGTTTGTTCAGTTTGCAAAACTGAATGGTAACTCGAAATGTTATAAATGTTAAATTTCCAAGATAAGTACATTATTCCTTGCTAAGCAAAGAAACAAAATTCTCTAATTTTTTGAAGCTTCCTTAATGTAGTTTTTAAAGAAGATGGACTGTACTGGGGAAGTCCGAGTGTACTGATGAACTGCAAGTTTTTCTTTAGAATAAAGTCTTCGTAAATTTTGTGGAAGCAGCATGGTAAGGTGTTTGCAGTTCCTTAGGCTTATTAATGGTGTGTGAGAGTGGATGTAAACAATAAGCTGTTCAAGAAGCAATTTGGGTTAGGATTTCTTTTTTTTTTGCCTGAGGTTTTGTGATTTTTCTGGAGAGTAAGTTTCTTGAATACTTTGTGTTACCTTGTATTTTTTAAGAAAGAGGGGAAACTACCTCTCAAATTATATATGTATATAGTTATCATCTGAGTAAGAATGTGGTGATCCTTTTGCAGTCCTCAAAAGCTGAGTTGTTTTGAGTGTATGTGAGCTACCATCTCTGCTCTACGTTGGTCTGCTCTACATTGGACTCGTTGTTAATACAAGGCTCAAAAGGGCTGGGACTTTGCTCTGAAGAGAGGTGTGAATTATAAAAGCAAGTATAATTAGGCCAGTATATGCTGCCCCTTTTTCCAGCAGTACCGGCTTCAGCACCTCCTCTTGTGGCTTGTGTCAGCCCTCGAAACTGGTTTGCAGTGACTAAACAAATGCCCGAACCAGTCCAAGTGAAGAGGTGGTGGAGCAGCTTGGCAAGGGAAGGATTTATCCCTACTCTGGGCTGGCACTGCTGCCTGAGCCTGGTCTGCACTGGGAAGCAGGAAGGACAAATGGTGCTGGTTTCACAGAAGGCTGTGTGACACAGCTGCTGTGTAGAGGGAGTTGTTTTGGGAATTGGAGTGTCTGCCGAGGATACTGCGTAATTAATAGTACATTAAATACCACTATACTGCCATGAGCACTAGTTATTGTATAGACATGTTTGTTTTAGGGCTTGTGCTTGGTTTTGTTTTCTAGAGATAACTTCAGTAATTATGCAAAAGTGATGGAGGGATTGACCTCTGAGAAAGATCTTCTGAACTAGTGAAAACCAATATGGAAGTAGCAGTTGAATTTGCTGCTCAGTGGGTTCCTGAGCAATAGCTACAGTAAAGATAACTACATCCCTTATGCCAAGACTTGAAGTCAGTGCATTTCCCCTTCCTTAGACATCAACTATTAACATGTCATTGGTATTAATTATTTCTTTACTAGATGCAGGAGGAAAAGTATTTACAAACAGGATGAAAAGACTTGAAGAGTATCACTTTTCTAAAATTTATGTAATGCGGTTCAGTAGTATACACTTAACAGACATCAGCTTCATAAAACTAAATTTAATGTGTGTTATCTATGGCCATTTGTTTGCAAATTTATTTCTGCAGTTTGAATTTTGTCTGCTTGTATTTTGTAAGTTTTGTGTGACTGATGCTCTGTTGCACTTCCTTTCCTGTGGCCTCCCTTATATTTCCTTGCGCTATCTCACCTGTGCCCTGTTTGCAGGTTCTGCAGAAGTGTGGTTCCAAGAGGCAGTGATTAATCCAAGAGTTGGGAGGGATAAAAGGCAGATATTATGCATAGAGAAGAAGAGGGTGGGGAAAAGCAAATAAATGCAAGAGTGTTTGTTTCTCCTTGCCTGTGACTCACTTTTTCATAACAGAAGGGTTTTCAAATGAAGCAGAAGGCTAATTGAAAACAAACAGGAAGTAAAAAATAATTACCTCTGCACTGAACCATGAGAGGGTTCAGTACTTTCAGACTACTAAATTAGCAAGCTAATTAATTTGATTGGCTTTTAAATGTATAACTGTTATAAAAGCTATATTATATGCTATTATATTAATGGATAGTATTTAATAATATGGAGGATATTATTTAGAGAAGGGCAGGCCTGTTTATTAATGCAGTCATAGTTTCTTGATCTATCTATAATTTGTACTTACTTTCATCTTTATCAACATATGACTGATTGTTTTCTCTTCTTTCAATTTAAGATCTAAGGCATATCGGTTGGGGAAAAAGTCTTTCACATACTGCTTTTCATTCTGTCATTTCATACACTTACCTCAGTTTTCCTGTGCTGGCATTCCCTTTGATTACAGTATTAAGTCCCATGTCCTAGACACTGCAATTTAAGCCACTGTTTTATACTGCTTGGAATAAGCATATAAGATACACATCATATACTTGTTGTTTTGCAATATGAAATGTGAAGAGACCCTAGTGCTGGTCTCTCACTGCATTCTAAACCCACCTTTTCCCTGGACACTATGGTTTTGAGCTGTGCATCACTTTTTTGAAGAGTGTGATAAAAGAGGCAAATAAAAGCGTGTAAAATTTTGCATGGAATCCTGAAAATAAAAAAAAGATCAATTACTTCTATAAGAAAAACATGGGAATACATTCATTTCTCTGTAGGCGACATCTTTCCCCCAACCTTATGCCTGCTTTGGGACTCGATGAGATTCTTTGAGTGCAGGAAGCCAGGGATTTCTACCATCCCATCAGGTTTCTGTAGTAGCTGTTGTCAGCTTGAACTACTGCAGGTGACTCATTTCAGTAGTTACACCTGGCTGGTTAGTGACATTCTAGTCCCCTCTTTCATGCTGCCTGCTCATCAGGTCTTAGCCGGGGACTCTGGTCTTCTGCTGGGTGACTCATTTGTAACCTCTTCTCAGACGCAGCAGTTTTGACAAGTAGTGCTCTGTCATAGGCAGTTTCAGATTCAATATGTTGCTATTAACATTAATTAACTCTACAAATGGATATTTACAAAGGTGCTTGATGCAGCAATCTTGAGGTTAACTTGGTGGTGTGAACTGCTATTGCTGAGAGGTAAAACCATAGTTTCACCATGGTCTTATATTACAATTCCTGAATTCTGTCTTCTGCCAAAGCTTTTCCATGTGTCCTCTGTGCTAATCTTCCCTACAACTTGTTTGTCATGGAACACTTAAGTGTATGAGCAGTTAGAATTTTTGTGTTGATGAACATAAATATAAATTCTTACATATATGTGGCAAAAGGTGGTGTTGTTAATGATGTCTGATCCTTTCCATGCAGACTGTAGTTGAAGTATAGTTTGTAGCAACTATTTACGTAGTGTATGTACTAGAATTCAATCATATGTTAAACAACTAAAAATCAAATAAAAATATTTCTTGATAATGGGAAGGTGCTACATCCTGAGGAGGATGTTTTGCATTTGATACATTTGTTCTTCCTTATACTGGAAGGTCAAGTTGTATTTTACAGCAAATAAAGTTTTACTTGAGGTTGTTTCATCGTACTTGTCTTATTTTTTCCCAGATATTTTACTGTTGTTTTTGTTCCTTTTTTACAGTTCTATCTTCAAGACACTAAAAGTAGTAATGGTACCTTTATTAATAGTCAGAGACTGAGTAGAGGATCTGAGGAAAGCCCACCATGTGAAATTATGTCAGGTGACATCATCCAATTTGGTGTAGATGTGACGGAGAACACGCGGAAAGGTAAGGGTATGGATCATTTTCTTTTTTTTTCCAAGTATATTTGTTTAGAACATCTTATTACAATCCAATGTTTAAAAGTGAATGGTAGTCCCATTGTAAGAAAATAGTTTTGTTTGGGGTTTTTTGTTACTTCTTCCTTCCTTTGTGCTGGCAGTGGGTCCTGTGTTCACATGGTAAAAGGGATCAAGAAACTGATCTGCTGAAATCAAGGACTCTATTTCTGCCCCCATGCCCCAGCTGGATTTTAACTGGGTTATTTCCATGACCCACCTTCCCTGGCTGTAAGGGTGCTGATGCATGCAGTGGAAATGCAGGTCTGGAAAAGGAGGCTCAACTGGGACCACATGTTCAGCTATTGCCTCACTTAAATTGACCTACAGCAATTTAAAAAGTGCAATGTGGTCATGTTTGTGTAGTGCTGTGTTGGCGTTTTTGTGCTTGGGGGTTCTCTTTATTATTTTATATTTGTAATTAGAGTTCACAGGCTTGAAAGGTAAAGTTTCAGTAAATAGTGGGGCAGAAGTATGAAACTGCATTTCTTGATCAAGTAGTCAACATAGGTTTGAAAACTTCTAATTTAATTCATGCCAAGATATCCAGCGTTTGTTTCTGTCACTGCCACTGATTTTGATTTGTGCAGGTGCTTTAAAATGAGGGGAGAAAAAAGTTGTTAGCTGAAGAATTAGACAATGGGATTTTTGTTTGGTTTATTTTTCTTGCTGTCCTCTCCCCACTGTGCATGCTCAGGAGATCTTGTATTTTGGCAATAGCTATGTATCTGTGTAAATTAAAATGCACCCTCAATCTTTTTTCTTTTGAATTCTCATAGTAGTTCAGGAGCCATTTCTTTCTTTTTCTGGAGACTGGTCTATATGGGGATTATTAACTGTAATCAGTATTGTCAAGACTTTTTGAAGTTGCTTAATGAGTCTATTAATTTCTGTAAGCATTGAACTTCTGGCCATGTTCTGTAGAATCTGATTCCATAACACATAGATTTGGCAATAAAATAGCAGAACGGCCATTGCTTCTCTTGCACTTTACTCCTTTTCTGAATAACACCTTCATGGAGCTTATCCTTAAAGAAAAGTGTATTAGGAAACAATGAAAGAATACTATTACATTTGAATGCTGATGATAAGGTTCTTTCAAACAAACAAAATTCCCAAAGAAACAAACCTCTCTCAAACCAACCCCTCCAAAGCCCAACAAAACCCAATCCATAGTACAACAGTAGAATTTTTTAAAGGGCATTAAGTGAACAAAACAAACAGACAACACTTGCTTCGTCTGTTACTCATGATTTCTGTCTTTAGCCAAGTAGGTTATAGTTCTCAAATCTGAAGTATCAGAGTAAGGTTAATGAAGGTTAAAGAAAACATTGTTAAGCAATGGTCATGGTGAAATGTTTTGTCACGGAGAGCTTCTGGAGTTGTAGTATTTTTGAGTGATTCATTGTAGCGAAGGTTTCATCACACTGTTTCACTTTTCTCAAAAGTGATATTTTACAGATTCAACTCCAGGATGTCTAGTTGAAGTTGTCTGGGAGTTACTTAAAATGTTTCCATGTATGAATACTAACACTATACATGGAAGACATCAAGGGAATACATTGCATATAACAAACCTGGAACTATTAATTTGATGAGATGCTGTCCTTGCTAAGAGAAGCTGAATTTGTTCAAATGTGTTTAGACTAAAAAAATTTTTATTATAAGATTTATTTGGAAGAAAAATTAGACTTGTTTTATCAGCAATTATTTGCAGTTAATTTATGGGAAAGATTGTGGCATGTTCACGGTAAGCAAATTCTTGCAAAGAATTCTTGCCAGTAGTAGTTCTTTCTAGTGGCTTTATGTTAGTTTTACAAAACACAGTCCCAGTGACCTGCCATTTGTGTAATGAGTGATCACATTGTACAACCTTCCTTGTCCTTTTCTCTAGCTTTGAACTTAGAAGCTGTGCTCGTGTTACTCATGAATGTGTTGAGCTCCCTAATGAGGAAGAAGAGAACACAAGTTTGCTCTCCTCTATCTTTGTTCCCCCAAGCAGTGAATGAAGATCTTATCGTCATTCTGAGGCACAAAACAGCTGCATCACAGTTTGGGTGTTTACCCATGAATGCAATTGGAATGCATATAGATGTGTTTTTTTCACCAGTTCATTTCAGGAGCCTTAGATGTTACTGTTAATCTGATCTAGTCATGAAACAGACACGAAAGTAGTTTTTAAATTATCTTTAAAACCACTTCACATTTTTTTATTTGCATAATGCCTTACTTGCACAAGACATTTCAGCATTCTGTTGTGTGTAATTATAAGGTAATCACAGGACAGGCAGAGTGTACTTACCTATGTAAATTCTGAATTGTGTCAATATTGCTAGAATACATTATTTTTCAGGCTGTGCCTTAGTAAATAATTTCCTTGCAAATGTGATCTGGATTTGGTTCATTAAAATAGTGGTATGTTCAGTATGTGATTTTTCAGGTTATCAGCCATGAGCACCAATTCCTTGGCTTCCTGCTGCCAGTAACAGCCCCTGGAGAAGTGTTTCCGTGCTCCTCCTTCCTTATTTGTCCACTTGCTGTATTGCTGACAAGCAGAGGCCTGGCCATTCCCCTTTCTTTAGCACAGCACTTTCCCATTAACATCTTGCCATGCTCTTCTCTGTTAGTGTGATTTATATTCTTTTAGCACTTCCTAAATTTCCCAGTCAGTGCCAGAGCACTCCAAGAGTTAACTGGTGGTATTTCGCTGAATGGAAGGGAGGAGCAGCCTTGCAAAGCAGAGTCAAATAATACCAGATTATTTAGTTCAAATACGGTTTATGTGCTTTTTTCTAGTCAAGTTTGGACTCTTTCATACATCTCTTCTGTTATGGGGTGTTTGAGGGAGCTTGTGCAGTGAGGAGCCCAGTGTGTGCTGTGGGTGGTGCACAGGCCCGTGAGGGGCTCCTTGAGGCTGGATAACGAGGGAAGAGAAAAATGAGAGCATCGTTTGCGAATTGTTTCTCTAGGAAGCAGGCATTGAGACAAACACACAGAAATGCTTTCTGTGTTCCTATTGTGTTCCCTTTGCAGCATAACCCGTCGGGGTTCTGGGTAGCTCTTGGGGGTTTCTGGAATGGTGAGGCGATGTGTGAGGCAGCTCCGTGTTTCAGAGGGATGGAGCAAGCTCGTGACTAGCGTGGCAAGCAAATGGAGCAGGAGTGAGGTTTCACTCTGTTATGGGAGCTGTGGATGAGACAGAGGGCAGGGTGTCTCTCCCTGGTGGGAGCTGTGGGTGAGGGCGGGTGTCTCTCCCTGGTGGGAGCTGTGGATGAGGGCGGGTGTCTCTCCCTGGTGGGAGCTGTGGGTGAGGGCGGGTGTCTCTCCCTGGTGGGAGCTGTGGGTGAGGGCGGGTGTCTCTCCCTGGTGGGAGCTGTGGATGAGGGCGGGTGTTTCCCGCTCTGGAAGGGGCGCGGGGAGGCGCCGCCGGGCCCCGCGTGGCTGGTGCTGGGGCGCCCCCTGGCGGCGGCGCTGTCCCGATCCCGGCGGGAGCGGCGGCCCCGTGGAGCGCCCGAGGTGAGCGGGACGGGCAGAGGGGAGCGGGGAGCGGGGATGTCTCAGTCCCTTCGCGGAACCGGAGGTTGCTTGGCTGCCTTGTGTTTGCAATTCCCCAGAGGAAATAGAATAGGCCAGAATTTAAACGATTGCTGCTGTCCTGTGCAGTACTGTATTCGTGTTTTCTGTGTCGCTTTCCCTTTCCCTTAGGCGTTCTCATTATTTTTCCAATTACAATGAACTCATAGCTAAAGGTCAGACTGCGAGGTTTGGGTGTATTTATTTCTTATTATTTTTGTTTTATAAACTCATCAAAATTCTTGGTACCTTTTCCCAGTCACTGTCTCTTGCAAAATGCCCTTTATATCTTAATATTTTACACAAATGACGTTCCTGCAGCTTTTAGATTTTTTTTCAGTCTGGATGTTGACAGAAAAACTTCAGAATTATATAATCTCATGGCAGAGCTACCTGATATGTGACCCAAAGGTAAAGCTGTCTGTTGGTATTTAATTTCACGTATCCTAACATTTTTGTACTGAAATCACTAGTTTCCTCTTAAAGGAAAGATTGTTCATTATGAAAGCTGTGTGGGTATTACAGGCTACAGCTAATATTGCTAACGTAATTTTTAAATGTTTTTGCAAGAATGAATTTGTTCCATTATAAATAAGGACCCCAAACCTCACAGATTAATCTGTTCTGCCCTGGCATAAATGTAATACTTTACCAGGTCAGCTTGAAAAAACAAGGTGCTGTAGCCAGGAGGATATGTCTCCAAAGCATTAGCTTTAGGTATGGATAAAGGTTAAAAACAACTCGGCTTAGTTGGATCATTTCTCCTTTATTTTTAGATTCTATTGAGGTAGCTTCCTCAAAGACTGTCGCATTTCCCTGGAGTATCACTGATGTCCTAAAATGCCCATTGTCCTTTTTTTTCCAAAACCAGATTAACTGTTTTGCTGATATTAATAACTGTGAAAGTAGAGCAGCTTTTTGTCTTTGCATGTTAATGGGTGCTTGAGTTATAATGGTACATGATAGGTGACCACATAACTCATTTGTGTCTAGCTTGTGGTAGTACTTTGGGGACAATGTATCTTTCCATGCATCTGGAAATAATTGACTTCCCAATTCCTAGAGCCATACAAGAAAAAAAACTGTAACTAAAACTCAGGCATAATTTGACTGTTTGCAAAGGCATTGAAAGTGGTATCAGAAACATTGTGAAGAAAGCTTGATGTAAGAATCAAATATTGCATTTCCTCCTGTTATTCCTTAGGATCTTTCTACAGTTCAAAGAATCTTGAATTTAGTCCTTGAGAAGCAAGTTCTCCTCCTCTGAAATTAGAGTCCACTTGTCTAGGGCTGTGCATTAGATGTGCACTACAAGCATCCCAAAATAGAGATGCTTTGTCTTGAATGAGGCTGCTTATGGTATTTGAGAGGATGTACTTCTCAGTGGTTCCTGCACACTTCCTCTGCATTCCCTTTTTGATCCTTGTTTGTAAATAACAATCACTTGGTGAGATCCAGATGTTGAAGTGAGTGTCCACAACACAAATTGGATGTGTTACCTTTTAATTCCCCGGAGATGCTTATAGGAATCTTGTCAAAAAGGCATCTCATTATTTTGTTTATACCTCTGCATTCCCATTACCTAGCACAGGTGAGATGCATTCCTCTTCCTTGATTTATGATCAAAACATACCATTAACTTCTTTAACTTACTGTAGTAAAGACAAGTTTCAGGTGTTGCAGCATGGGGAAAAATTGGAACTGGAACTGCTACAGCATCAGGACTGAGTACACAGCAGAACCTCTTCAAGTTTGTAATGATGAAATCTCCTGTCTCCAGAGGAGAATTGAAGGCAGACCCAGGCACTGGTGCTTGAAGGCCTCCTCTTCTTTGCCTGTTGTGGGGTTTTTTTAGACAGTTTGGTTGGTTACTATAACCATTGGATTTACAGTTAAATAGTAATGAATAATGATGACTTAGTGTTTGTTTCTTTTCAGTTACCCATGGATGTATAGTCTCCACAATCAAACTCTTTCTTCCAGATGGAATGGAAGCTCGATTGCGCTCAGAGTAAGAATAAATATTCATATATAGCCAAATTGAACTGCTGCATAATGAGGATTTGATTGATATTGTATTTAAAATTGGCATAGGAACAGTTTCTTTTCCTGTGATTTTGCAAAGCACGTAACTGAGAGCACGGTTCTTTTGCAGGCATTATGAGAATGCTTGTTTGCATGTCACTTTTAGAAATTAAGACAACTATGAAGACAAAATTCTGATAAAGTTGGGCTTTTCTGTCTGTTTGTACTTGAGTCTATTGAAATGGGTATTAGAAACAGAAGAGTATAGGGGAAGAGAAAACAAATCAGGAAATTCTCTTGCCCTCTTTCTTTCGGATTATTATTTTTGCTCCTTTAAACACAAATAGACTCTACTGAAGTTAGTGAGATGAATATTGACAGGGTTTTCTGTGTGTGTGTGCACACTTCAGAGGAATTTTCGAAGAGTAGAAGAAACCAAAACCTTAAACTTTTTGTTTGCACTGAGTGCCAATTACAAATTACATAATTTTAATCATCTTTTATTATTGACAGTTATGTGGTTTTTATTGCTTATTTAAGTATTCTTTTATCATTAGTATCCAGAAATGTTTGCATCAAGCTTTAGGGTGTCTTTACTTCAGGGAAGACAAGTAAACATAAATTATGATGGGAAATTTTCCATATGTCCTAATAAGTAATAGTAGAAATGTATAGTGTTAAATTTTTAGTTCTTATGAAAATATGCAAGTACAACATTTACTGTAGTGAAAATATACAAAATTCTGTTGACAAATATTTGTTGAATTTGTAAATGAATTTAAAAATCCACTCCTCTAATATTTGTTTTGTATAAATTGGTTTAAATCTTAATACTAATTTTTAAAGAATCAATTTATGTAAGTACTGAAATAAAAGTTGGTAAAGAGGGTTTTTAGAATAGCTCCTATACTTAAAATTCAAAAATGTGTCTCTAACTTTGAAAAAGTCTCCCAGTGTAGTATTAACTGGTTTTACATGTTTGTGTATTAACTCTTGAACTTTACCTGAAGAATGAACTTAAAAATACAGTGCATCATGATTAAATGCACAGGACTAGGGATCTTCTGCGTTTTTGAACTGCTATTCTGCACTTTATGTTCTCTTTCTTTAATCTATTTATTTCTTTTTTTAGTGTTATCCATGCTCCATTACCAAGTCCTGTTGACAAGGTAATTCAGTAATTTGCTGATTTATGCCTTTTTCACCCACTTGCTGTTTTTGGACTTGTTCTAAAGATGAAGAAATGGTGAAGTCAGTTATATTTAGATATGCTTTCTACTGCCTGTTTTTACCTAATCTAATATTTTGAGAGACATTTCAGATAAAGAAGGTAATGAAGTATTACAGTGTCTATTTTTACGTTATGGCACCTGAAACATGGCTTTGGAACAAAACCATTGGGTTTGCATAAGTTACTACTTGATCTGTTCTGTGGGACCCAAGAGTAACTCATCATTTG
Source organism: Calyptomena viridis (assembly GCA_013390005.1). Classification (NCBI taxonomy): domain Eukaryota; kingdom Metazoa; phylum Chordata; class Aves; order Passeriformes; family Eurylaimidae; genus Calyptomena; species Calyptomena viridis. Next base: position 40,894 of record WEIV01023310.1, read on the forward strand.
GTGTTGGGATGAGATTTGTTGTCTTGGTATAATTTTTTTATGACGGATAAGCTCCACTGCATGACCTGGAAAGTGCTGTCATGTTCCAAAGGAAGACTGAGACCAGACCCCTCTGCTGCTCTTGGACAGCCAGAGTTGCTCACTGTAGAGTCATGGAGTCAGTATTGTCAAGTGTAATTCCTAAACTCAATTTTGGTCATGTGGGGGACTTGTAGAATAGCTGTTAATAGATACACCCTTGAGAAAAGTGATCAGGAATTCATTATTTCTCTAGCTTCTAAAAAGAATCATTAACTTAAATAGGTTCAAATTGGAGTTTTAAGCATGAAGAACAAAATTTCAGGAAACTGCAAAAACTTACTTGTGAAGTCAACAGCCCAAAGAGTTTATAGACTGTGTTTAAGTTGAGGTTTCAAAAAACCATATGTGGCTTGAAACTAAGACAAGGGTAGAAATTCTGAGGTGGGACTGCAGGTATAATTGTGTGAAAACAGAATTATTTCAGTGTAGGAAGACTGCAAGATGTAGCAAATAAATGGATTTGTCAAAAAAACCCACAAAACAACCCAAACTGTTTATTATGATTAAAGATAATACTAGTATTCCTTAAATCTGAAGTAGATACTTATAAAGGGGGATGGTGACTTGTAGGTCAACAGAAAATGTGTGATTGTAATGTGTGTGTGTGTGATGACATTGAGTTGGAAATCCACAATCTGTGTTTTGTCCTTGGGTTGAATGGCTTCACCTTTGTGCCTCTTGTTTCTTTTTTGTCAGTTTAAGGCTATTGTTACAACAGAGATTAAACTCACTGGTGTGTTGGTGGTTCAAGAACTTGTGAAGAAATAAAAACAGTGGGGCCTCAGTCCAGAGTTGGAGGTTCTATGATAAAACAAAGCATAACTAGTAATAGATCAATAAATGAATGAAAGTACTATTATTGGATAAGTAAGTTCACCTTCATGACTAGATTTAAATGAATTTGCATTATTTGAGTTTAATGAGAAAGCCAAAACCACTCTGATTCTTACTTATCTTTTTTCAGGTTGCTGCTAACACTCCCAGTATGTATTCTCAGGAATTGTTTCAGCTTTCACAGTATCTACAAGTAGGTTTTCTTTTCAAGGCATTTAGTTTAACTTCTGTTCAAAACACAAACCTTATGCTTTGGCTTGTGTTCTGTGAACCACAAAGCCATAAGCATGTAACTACCTTTTCTGTAGTGAAACAATGTAAAAGATGTAATTGCACATGGTGTAGTTGTGTGTAAACTTTCAGGGTTTTGCATGAGCAGTATAAACTATGTCTTTTCTAAAGGAAACGTGTACCTGCTCTTCCTGGCCTTTCTCTCTACCTTGTTGTTCCCAATTTTTCTTTGCTGAAATATTTTTGTCATCCATTGCTGCAGGTGAATTGTGAATGTGTAGACCAGTTGTGGTAGAACAAATGAGAGGCAGCATAAGAGGTCATTTCATGTGTCAAGAACTACTTTGTTTCTGTGAATGCAAATTCTTAGTTTGAATATTTCTGTCCCTGTATCTGTTGGAAACTCTGAAGGAGGGGACAGTGATGGCAGCTCTTATTCCTCACTGGCATCACCAGCCTTTCTGTGCCAGTTTCTGTGTCATTTTTAGTAGGTGTGTTTTTTCCCAAGATGTCATGTCACAAAAAGGTTAGACTGCAAAATGGCAACACATTAAAGTGTGTGCTAATAGATATAAGTAAACTCTTTAGAAAGGATCATAAAATTAGCTTTCTGCAAAAGATATGTGAAAACATTTTTACTGGTAAATTCTATCTAGGTGTAATTTCTGTATAATTCTACTGATTTATTTTGCCTGGTTTTGTTTGATAATGGCAATTTTAATTTGTTCACATAAGTGCTGAGGCTTTTGAGATAGGTACTACCTTTCTGTGTATTTGCTGACATAGCAGGAAGCCACTCAGGCAGATGCTCTTTCTTGGGAAGCCAAATACATACTCACTCACCAATCTGTTCACTCTCCTTATCCTGGAGTTGTTAACGAAGATGCTCCTCAATCCTACTGGCATAAACCAAAAATCAAGCAAAAATAGTAGTTCTTGCTTGGCATTTTTCTTTCGTGACCTGATTTGAGGATGAACAGCTCATTGCATGGGAGGTGCCAAGCTGCCTTTTGGTGTCTACAGTTTTGTTACTTAAATTATTGACAAAAGACCAAGTGTTTTCAAATCTTGGAAAGAATAGTGATGTGTCCTCAGCATGTGCAACAAATGAATGAAAAATGAAGGCTTTCAGGAACCTGAGGTTGTAGGATAGCATTTTGTAATTAATCTATCTAAATAAATGTGTGTATGGGTAACATTCAGTGGACTTACTATGGTTTTGAATATGTGACAGAGTTTGCTGCTCACATTTCCTTTTTTCTTGTATTTTGTCGTCTGTTCTGTTGCTTCTGGTTTCCCGAGTTTCTCTTGCTGAACTGACTGGTGCCCTGCTCTCTTCACAGGAAGCCTTACATCGGGAACAAATGTTGGAACAGAAGCTGGCAACCCTTCAGCGGTTACTTGCTGTCACACAAGAGGCTTCAGATACTAGTTGGCAGGTATCTGCAGGCATCCTTTTCCTTATGAAAAAGCTATGCAGTGGCATCTAAATTTTAGCTATGAATTTACAAACAATGGGGGGAAAAAAGCAGCAGAAATAACCTCGTGGTGGTTCTTTAAAACTGTGCAAAAGATAATGTTTAATACCTTTAGTGATTATGTGCCAGTTTGAAATAGCTGTTGTTAGTATGTACTCCAAGAGAATGCAGTCTTTAAAGCAGAACTCTACTGGCACTACATAAAGCCAATTTTATACAAAATTTATTTATACAATAAAGTCAATATTAATACCAAGGTGATACTTCTTTCTGCTAGGCTTTAATAGATGAAGACAGGCTGCTATCAAGACTAGAGGTTATGGGAAATCAGTTACAGGCTTGTTCAAAGGTGAGTAGTTCACTTAAAGCTGGATGTTGGGAATGCTGAGAGAGACCTCTTTTGGAGTGTTTTGAATTTAGCTGGTTTTTGGAAAGCAGTTGGAACATAAGCTTTCTAGAATGAGCCTGTGTAATTTTGGGTAGCATGGAAACTAGATGTGTTTTGTAGTTCATGGAATCTGGGTAAGTGGCTATGATTTTCACTGTCCATGTGCTATCTGATATTCAGAGTAACAAGTATGCATTGCCTTGATTGTTGTTTAGGCCACCTGTGCCTGCCTTGAATGTTAATTTTTATTTTGTTTCTATTTTCTCTCAGCTACCTACGTTATAAGATTTTTCTGCAGGTCCCATTTAAGGGCTTTCACATGGGACCTCCTATGTTCCTAGTTTGCAAAATTGTGTTTCTCCTAGGCTTGGCATTGTCTTAGCAGTGTCTAAAAAAGCCCCATAACTTCTGTAATCAAGTGCTGCTATACAGATACTTAAAAAATAACTGGTTTACAACCAGTTATGTCAAGTGCCTTTGATCTCCGCTTGTAAATAAAAATATCTGATGTATGGGAAAATGTTAATACAACAGGTTTTTCCATGGTCTATTATATTTGATCAGCAAAGTACTAATTTATATGCTCTCTCTGAATTATCTTATGTGTACAGAACCAAACAGAAGACAGTATACGAAAAGAGCTTATAGCATTACAGGAAGACAAACACAACTATGAGACAACAGCCAAAGAGTCCCTGAGGCGGGTCCTTCAGGAGAAAATTGAAGTGGTCAGAAAATTGTCTGAAGTGGAGGTATTTAAGTTTCATGCCAGGTCTTCTGGAAATGCTGAGATGGTTATAACTGCTGCTATTCAGATTCCTGTTTTGTTGCCTGTAATACACCAGTATCTGTTGTACCCTGACACTTGCAGGATATTAAATAGTAGTGTTTATTTCTCTTTGGACAATACTAGGATTGTTAAACAATTAGAGAAACTATTACTTCAGCTCCTCCCTTTTCTGCCAGGTTTCAAGATTCATGAAGCTGTCTTACAGAAGTTACTGTTTGGGAGATGAGGGGAAAATGACATATGTGCATTAAAAAAAATGCTCTAAAACCTTGTTGAAACTGTAAAATTTATTGAAATGTGTGCTTAATCACTTGTACAAAGTACAATCAAGGATGAGCTTTTATGATTATGAAGTGTTGGGCACTTCCTTCAAATAAGATTTCTGCTCCTATAATGTCTGTCACTACTATCTTTTCCTTTGTTTTCTTTTTCCTTTATCATTATTTGCTGTGTTCTCTTAGGTCAAGAAGTCTTGTAAGACTTAAAATGAAGTGCACAAAGTTACTGTTCTCTTTCTGCTTTTTAGAGAATGCAATGCTGTAAGAAATAACCTTAAGAAGTCTTAGTTAAATACACCTTTTAATGTTGTAATAGTTCTTGGCAGGTTTGTTAATGACTGGAGTTTTATGTTTACTTCTAGTTTTCTTCTCCTGTCTTATACTAGGAGAAGAATTTACTGACACTTATTCTATTTATTCCTCTTTACTTTGACTCTTGAAGGAGAAATACTAATTTCACTTTAGTAAGAGATTTTCTTGAGTGCTTCCTGCTACATACTTATCCCTCCACACAGAATTATCATTGGCTTGTGGTTGAGAGTTGTCCTTTAATTGTTACATAATGTACTTTTTAATGCACTTTTGTTTAAAAGTGTTTTGGTCTTGAAGGAGAACTAAGTCAGAGCTTATTCCCTTCCCCATGGCCACTCCACACAAATAAAACCAAATGAAAAAACCCACCACTCGAAGTGAACACACCACCCACACCCCCCTAAAAAAAGCAACAAAAAACCCCAAACCATTTTATGATTGAAGAAAGAAATCTTGAGCTCTGAGGAGCAACCCCTATGCCATTTAGTTGTAGTGCTATCACCAAACTTCAGGAGCATTCCTTGCCCCCTGGAGACCCAGGTGCCTCTTGAGTTACGGGATCTTAGTTTAGATACTTTTCCACATTATGAAGTACAGAAAAAAAATGGAATGCTTCCTTGGAGCCATTTGGCTTTTTAATAATATGTTAAATCTTCTTTTGCTGGATGAAAAGTATGATTAAATCTGTTGATTACATTGAATTAAAAATTTTTATAGAACTTTGACCGTTTGGCATAAAAGGGAAGAGAATGGTGGAGATGGATCACACATTTCAGTTCTTTATTCACAATTATGTAGCCCACTAAGGGGTTTTTGGTTTGGGTGTTTTTTACACATAAACCAATATACTTTCACACTTTAAGTAGAACATTAGAGGTTTGTATAGATAATGTTTTTTCCAGGACTTGATTTGTTTGTTTAGCCTTAATGACTAGAAACAAAGGAGCTAAACATGATTAGTTTTATTTATTGTTTGGAAAGAATAGATCATCTTCAGTGTTTGGTAGTTTATTGTCGCCTATTTTATTATTTATAATAATTCTGTGTTGCAGCGGAGTTTAAGTAATACAGAAGATGAATGTACACACCTGAAAGAAATGAATGAGCGGACTCAGGAAGAATTAAGGGAATTAGCTAATAAATACAATGGAGCTGTAAATGAAATTAAGGATCTTTCTGACAAGCTAAAGGTAATGAGAGAACTTGATCTGACTTATGATGAAACTGTGATGTATAGAACAAATAAATAAAATTTAATTTCTAATGTAGCAATCAAAAAAGATTAAGAAGCTTTTTAAACAGATTAATAATAGAAAGATGAATATAATCTTTTACATATTCTTTTGGTTTGATTTTAATATACTTGAAAATGTCATTAGTTAAGTCACCTGCTATAAAGGTTCCTTGTTCATTCACTTTGAAAGTTACCATATTTTGGAGCCAAAATATGTTTTACTATAAAATTATGCAAGGTGTAAAGCTTTATATTCAGCTGGTTTTAGATAGACAAATAACTTCCAACTGAAACATCTTACAGGTAATGGGATTGAAAACTAGAATTAGAAATCAATTTCTAATCCAGCAAGGAAAAAGATGTGGCTTGAAGCAAGTTGGTCTATGCAGTGTGTGCATTCAGTTCAGCAGGGCTCTTGTGTGTTGGTTGAATTGAGGTGCTGGGAGACTGGGAGTTTTTTAGTTCTTGGACCCTTTTACTGTAAAATTTATGTTCCTCAGACAAAAAGTTAGTTAAGATATTTTGAGATTCTTTCTCTGTCTTATTGTAGTTGAAGTGAAACTTGTATAAAAATAATAGATTTTGCGTGTTTTTTTCCATGTTCTTTATCTGACTGGCAAAGAAAGTTGCTTAAGTATGTTTAGCTATACAAAAATCAAGGAGATCTGCTCTTTCACATGTTAATTTTGATTTGTTTGGGGATTTTTTAATCTTTTTTTTGAGCAGGTAGCAGAAGGAAGACAAGAAGAAATCCAACAGAAAGGACTGGCTGAGAAAAAGGAGTTGCAGCATAAAATAGATGAAATGGAAGAAAGGGAGCAAGAGCTTCAAGCAAAAATAGAAGCTTTGCAGGCTGATAACGACTTCACCAATGAGCGCCTGACTGCTTTACAAGGTTAGTCACTAGTGGGGGAGAAACTTTGATTATTTGTTTTTCTTTTAATCTGTGAAATATCTTTTTCTTGGACTTCTGTTTACAGTACGGTTAGAACACCTTCAGGAGAAAACTCTTAAAGAACACAACAGCTTAGGTAGGTGCGATCAGTTTCTTGTTTCAAGCTGGTTCCCGGATTTTCCGTGCGTTTCCTTATGTTGTACCCATCCCTTGGTGGCGGTGCCCGGCAGGGCAGCTGTGATTCCCAGTTCTCCCAGTGGGAAGTTCTGCTGGGCGTGGTGGTTACACCGCGGGACAGGGGCCGCCAGAGGGCGCTGGTGCTGCGGGGCTTCAGGGCCCGGTGGCCAGACCCGACTTGGAGGGGTTTTACATCCCCTACATTCTAAAATCTTTGTGCCTATATATATTTGTATGTAACAGACAGTAATCCTTTGGGTGTTAGTAACCTCTCACACATTTGGACAAACAGGAACGTGGTCTGTAGTGCAGGAAAACACATCACGCTTTGCCTGCTTTGTTTGATTAGGTACTGAGGAGGAGGAGGTAGTATGAAAAGCCACATACATTTCACAATGCTGTATTTATAAAGAAACAAAAAACCCAAAACTTGTTGCTTGGTTCCAAAAATAATACCCTTTCTTGATCCTAGGCGTACAAGTTGATGACTTCATACCTAAAATTAATGGGAGCACAGAGAAAGGTAGTGTATCTTAAGGCTGCCTTTTGTCTTACAGTTGATGTTTGAAGTTGAACAAATTCGAAATGTTCTCTTGAGTTTTACTTTGAATAATAATCTCATTGAAAATGAAATTGAATTTGTCCACTCCACTGCTTAAACTTGCAGCCTGGGTATTTTTAGAAGGTTCTGTAAAACGTAACAAAACAACTTGGAAGTTGTCTATTTTTATTTTTTTTAATGAACTGTCACTGGAATTAGTAGGAGTTTGCTGAATGATGTCAGGCTAATGACACAAGAAAGTGGAAAACTCATTGACTGTTTTTCCTCTTAATTTTATTTTCCCTTGCAACACACAGACATAAACCATTTTTTAGTAAGTTGGGCATGGTAAGTAAAGTCAGCAAAACCTGTTTTTTTATAACTAACATGAAAAGTGTGAGTATATAAAAATAGTAGTTTTCATATGGAGGATTGTCTTTATGTGAAACAGGAATTACTGCAGATTGAACTAAGTGATAGTGTTTGTTAAAGACCAATGAATTAGAGCCAAGTATTTTAGCTCGTGTGTCTTAACACTTGAAGTTTTTTGAATAAAGTTGTCCAGTAAGAATATGCTCAGTATCATATAGAGCAAAAAGTGTTCCACTTTGATTCCAAATTCACTCTGTTGTTTCATTAGCTGATAAATATTTGTCTTCCAATGTCAATTTTAATTTTTTCCTTGTTGTAACTTTCTCCTGCAGTTTGAGGAATGGTGGTAATATTAGTTGAAATGTTGGGGCACCTACAGAGAGAACTCATGGTTTTAGTTAATAATCACAGTGTTTAAGGATCACTGTGTATATTTTTGAAACATATTTTTAAAGCTCTCTATGCTTATTTGTAAATTAAGAGGTTTTTAACTAGGGGGACCAATAGCAAAATAAAAAGTTAATCATGACATAACGTCATGGCTGGCTCTTATTTGGAGCAGGAGGAAAGATCTGTACACCCACAGATGCTATACCAAAACCTCCCCAAGAGTACCAGTTATCCCTTAGTGCCTTAGCATCTTAGTCTCTTAGCTGTGGTGCACACAGACTGACAGCAGGACACTCAGTGTCTGTTCCCAGTCCTCTGGGCTGCCATGAGGCTTGATTTTTGTATAGATTGATCCATCTTGCTGATGCATAATTTTAGTTTGGTGATACTTTTAATGTTAGAGAGAATGGTTAAGAAATAAATCTCCTTTGGTGGTTTTTATCTTTTAACCTTCCACCCCACAAAAGTTAACTTCTTTATGAAGCAAAACTGAGGAATATAAAGATTAGAATGAAGAATCACAATCATGTAAGCCATAAAAAGACTTTGAAAGTGAGGTTGTTGCAGGTTATTAAAAAAACAGGCAATACTGTGAACAAAAGTAGCCTGGAGGTAATTTGAAACCTTTAGTAAAAGCTGTCCAGCTTTGACTTCAAATACAAGTTGTTTTATAGAGAAATAATTTATAACTTACTAGATAGGATTTTTTAAAAGAAACACTTTGTGGTTGTTTTAAAATTGTTGGTAGGAATGTTGTGTTAGTTTCTTAAATACTGATGCCTCCTATCAGTTGAAATTTAAAAATTGCCCATTTAAAAATTATTATGCGATTATAACAAGTATCTTTATTACTGACACTTTTTTTTAAAGTCGAAGTAGTAATCCTTTTTGTCTAATTTTGAATTGCATGAGAGTCAGTGTCATCTGGATGGATGCATGAAAAAATAGATTCCTCTGTCCTTTGAGTAATGGTGGAACTTGTGCTTAAACCTGGAAATTTTAGGAAGCTGTTTACCAATTTATTTTTCTTTATTAATACAGATGACATTCAAGTTGTCTTTGTGTGTTTATACAATCTATCACCTTTTTTGTCGTGTATATACCATGCTACTTTATTATTCTGTATTTTAGGGTAGTTTTCCATTATTCTGTCAGTTGTACCTTATTCTGCATCTCTGCCATAGCTGGTCCATCCACATTTCTCTGGCATTTTACAGCTTTCTTCCCTGTGTTCTCTTCATGACAGTCTGTGCCTTTCTGTATCTTCCAGTCCTTTAGCCCTTGTATGACAGATGGGCAGTCATTTGCTCTGCCAGATTTTATAATTTATTCTCTTAAAAGCAGCAGGAATCAGTTACTGTTGGGGTTTTTTTAGTCTTGCATTATTTTAGAAGAGCTAAGAATTTGGGGGTTATAATGAAGATTGAGCAACTTTGTCAATGAAAGAGAAAATTGTAAAACCCTGTAAAATCAGTATGTTGTTTAAGATTCATTTGTGTCTCTCAAAACTTCAGATCAAGTTCTCAGAGTGTGCACACACTGGCCATGGCAGGAATAAAGTGTTGGCTCTACTTTTTTCTGTGGCTGTCCATAGCATTCAGGATCTGTATCCAGAGCAGAGGAACTGAGAACTCATGATGTAGCTTCTCTCGAGGATTTTTATTACCGAGTGTATTCGAATGATGATGGTTGGACACTGAGTTTGTCTCATTGCACATATGGAAAAGCTGGTGCAGAAGGGAGGAACGTGCTTGTACAACAAGCTCCTGATAAAAGTTTTGTAGAACTAAATTGTTTAAAAAAATGGTAATTTTCTCAGTGAGTTACACCACACCTGGCTTTCATCTTTAAATTTTGTGAGCTATATATTACATAAACATATGGGAAATTTGTATACAGTCACTTAGAGGATCATGTAAAAGGGAAAAAAAAAGTTTAAATATGGAAAATAAATGTGACAGCCATCTTTAAAAAGCCCTGCCTTTGTGGGTTATTAAAAAATCTACTTCTCGGAGTAACTCTGAAATACAATAAAGCTTAGTATTGCAACTGAGCTTCCGATGTCAGGGCTAACGATTGAGTAGTTTTGTTAGAATGTGCCACATTCTGCAGGTTTATACTAAAATCAGCCTTTTGAAATTGCTGGACTCTTGGTCAAATGATTTTTTTGAGCTTATTCAGAAAGCAAGCATTAGCACCTTTTCCCTTGAAGAGAGGCAGGATTCTAATGGAGTTGGGAGCCGAACAAGGTCACATAGGACTTGAGTAAACCTGGAAATTGAGCCCAGTTTTAGGATCTCTGCTGTAGAACTGTTCCTTCAAAAATTGTCTGTGTGCAGTGAAACTGCATAAAAAGTAAAGGGATATATTCAACAACACTGAAAATAAAGGTTTTTCATTTCAAGAGGATATTAGATGTGAAGAATCAACATGAAGACTAATGAAAAATTTAGTATACCCTTTAAAGCTAAGAAAAATACTGAAGAATATAGATTGAATACACATTTCTTTTGAAAAGGCAGTTGAAGTATTTGTTTCTTCTGATCAGTTCAAAAGAGTAATTTATTTCCTAGTATCACTCAGACATCATTTCAATTTCATGTCTTGTCTGCTTGCATATTAACTCAGATTTCAATATTTCACTGTGAATACACAATTACAAATATTGTTAATATGCCTTTCAAATTTTTTGTTGCATCAATTTGAAAATGATAAGAAGATGTAAACTTAAGTGTTTCTTTCTCTACTAGAGCACTTTCTTTCAAAGAGTGGAGGGGACTGCACTTTTATTCATCAGTTCATAGAATGTCAGAGTGAGTACAAGAGTGTTCACATTTGCTTTAAAAACAACAGAAAACCCAGAAAAGATGGATAAACCTCAGAATTTGTCACTGCTATTTAATATTTCTGTGGTAGCAGAAATTTTCTGAGCGTAGACTTGTGGCATTGTGGTGTTTAGCAGAGGTGTGCAGTAGCATGAGAGGGTATCTCTGCTCTTGCAAAGCAATGGTCATCTTGTCTCTTCTTAGCACTTAATCCATTAATGTGTCCTGACCAACACAAGGGTGGTGATGTTGCCACATAATGTTTAAAACTGAGTGTAATTTTTCACCTGTTACAAATTAAGTTGAAAGCTTAACTCCATCAGTGTAAGCAAACATCACAGGCAGCAGTGGGGCAGAGATAAAGTAATGATGCCTTTTCCCACATTGATAATTTATCTGACAATTAAAGGCCTTACACATTCTTCAAATTAGTTGTTACAAAGAACGAAAAGAAAAGCAAGCCTGTAGTTTTTATGTGGAAATCCGAGAGATTGTTTAAAAAAAATAGAAAATAAATATGGAATACCAATCTTTAGAAAAATGTGTTATTCTGGAATGTGAAATATGTTTTTCAAGGCAAGTGGCTTTTGAAAATGAGTAATGAAACAGCACTGTCTGCAAGTCTACGTTAAATAAAAGCCGAGGATGTTAATGCTTTCTGTTCACTAAGACAAAAATATCATTAAACTGAAGAGAGAAAAGTACTGTTAAACTACAAAGAAAACTGTCTTTTAGCTTAAAGAATTATTTTTTTTACTTTAGAGTTTATAGAAATTGTGTACCTAAAGGTGTGCAGAGAAGCATTTAGAAGCAGAAATAAGAGTATCTTTTTTTGACCTTATGCCAGTTGGACTCTTCCCTCTTAGATTTTGGTGAGGAAATGTAACAGACTTATTTGGCTTTACTGCTTGTGATACAGGTTGCAGTGCTATAAACCAAATGATGTGATACTGCCAATGTTTGTCTCAGAAAATTTGAACTTTATTTGAAAAATGGTTTTTTTGTTTTTTGGATTTTTTTTAGAAATGCATGACTGGTAGCTGTGTTCTGTCAGGGTGCAGTTTAAAATAATTCTAAATTTTACACGGATCATGTATGAATCAAAATGAAGTTAAATCAGTAAACATTTTTTTGTCTAGACTGAACAGAATGAGCACACTGAATGATGTTCAAATGCTGACTGGTTGCCTGTTTTCATTGTGTGGATGTTAGCTTAACCTGTTTTAGCAGAACTTGGACTGGTATCACTTCTGCAAACTAAATGTGACCAATCTTGTCACTAGTGAGATAGAGAAGTGATTATCAGTATCTATTAAAAGATTCTAAGATGTAATTGAAGTAGTAATAAGTATAAAATCAAGTTCAATGTGTTTATGCCTGCTCTCCCTTGAGAGATTGAAAACTAGAAACAAGTCACTGCAAGGCCTCGATTGCCTCATGTTTTAAAGAATGAATACGAGTTCAAAGGGTTCAGTATTTTGCATTTTTTATGTCAGTCTCAGTTTTTACTATCACATCATGAATGAAAAAGATTTCAAATCAGCAGTTTATACTTGGGCTGAAAGTTTGCCTTTTCCAAGTTGAAATATGGTTAATCAGGCCTCACAGGTTAAAAACTGCTCCCTTGAGTCTTATTCTTGTTCTGTGCTCTGTGTGGCCTTGAGGGTTAGGAACTCGTTGGGAGAAAAATTATAGTTCCAGAGATCATCAGGAACTCAAATTTTGAGGCATGCAGCAAATACTGAAGTGTAGAACAATATCATAAGGATTGGCAATATAAAGAAAGAATATATAGTTCATGTGATACCATGTTGGGGGTTTGACCAAAGGATGAGGTGTAGAGAGAGGAGCAGGTTTATTACTTAAAAAATAATAACAAAATAAAAATCCCAGAAACTGGAGTCACTCCTTGAAGTTGTGATGTAGGGCCTACTGTTTTGTAATAAAAGCAGAGGAATTTTAACTGTAGGATCTGCAAACCATATGAGAAATTTAAAAATTAAGGAGAATTGAGACAACCATACATGGTTTGGAGAAGAGAAGGTTGTGGGCTGGTGTGCTCATGCAGTGTGGGAAGTGTCCATCTCCATATTTCTGGGAAGAAGAACTTAAATTGGAAAAGCACAAGCAGAGAAATGAGGAAGACCAGTTTGAGTCAAGCAAGTGTAGTATGTAGGATAGCACAAGAGGGAAAATGAGATGATTAAGCCCTCTAGATTCTCTGCAAACAGTGGCTGTGGAGATATGAGGCAGTTGCAAGTGCTTATCAGTTCAGAACAATCAAGGCTTCTTGAAGTACTAAAGCTAGAAATTTTTTGGTGGGGCAGAAATAACAGGACACAATCTTAATTGCAGTGTGGCTTGAATACTTCACTTTGTTAGTATTGTTTGTAAAATCCAGCTTCTGTAGGTTTTTAAAGATGTTCTTTAATTATTCTAATTTTTTAAGCACAGTACGTTCATTATATCATCCAGTAACGTGTCCTGATCTGCAACATCTGTACAATGTTATGAGATCTGGCTCTGAATGATCTGGGAAGTCTGTTACTTTCTGATCATTACATCCAGTTCAGTTGCTCATTCCATAGCTGCTTTTTTTCAGTAACCACTGGTGAAAATCAGTGCTATCAACAGCAAAAGTCATGGTGCTTCTTTTGATTAGTTCATAATATGAATTATTATCAAAAATGGTGATGATGTATAGACAAAAGTGAAATTTTCCCTTCTAGCTTCCTGTCACTCCAGTCTAACCCTTTGTGTCCTTATTTTTTTCCTTTATTTTGTGATTTTTGCACTCAGGATTTGAAATGCAAGTCAATTTTCTTTTTAGCAAGCTGATTTTTTAAAAAAGATATCAGTAGTAGTTTTTGGCAGGATTGAATGGTTATATTTAACTTTTCCATTTGACCTGCATGTGGCAAGTAAAGTTAAAGCTGTTTAGTACCATTTTTTCAGATGGTTAGAAATTTGTGTGTCAAGGGCCAAGTGGTCTTTTATTGATATTCCAAACTGGCTGCCTTCAGAGACTCTTTTGATACAAATAAATAACTGTGTCTAGGTCATGTTACTTAAGTGATAATTTGAATATTAACAAATTTTAGCTATTATATTGCATATAATGATAGACAAGCTAAATATAAAAGGGAGATCTTAAATTGAAAAGATAGGAAATTACTAAAATCCTAAAGGGAAGCTGTCTTTGAATGACATTCCTCAGCAAAAAGAAATGTGGACTATCTGAAAGATAAACTGAAAGCTTAACTTCACAGCAGATGGTTTCAGTAAAAACATTTATTTATNGGCAGTGCCAGCTTTGGGTCACACTGAGCAAGGGACTCACGTGCTGCTGCTCAGGGTCTTGGCTGAAGAAATGGTGTCAAGGAGAAACCTTGTGTACAAATGGTGAAATTGGTAATGGACACTAGAAAACAGGAAGCCACTGTGGAAATGAAAAAAGGCAGTTTCTTTTAGCAATGGGAACTGAGTTTAAAGGGCTGCTGCAAAAGTTTCAGTTTGGAAAACATTTGCATTAAAAAGATGAGTTTTTGTTATGTGTTGTGCTGCTAAAACCAGAATTACTGAATTCTGAAAACTAGAAGATTCATAATTTCATAATGCTAAATTTTCCTTTGTAAACTGTTAACAGAAGCCTATTTTAAGCTAGCAGTCTAGCATAGATGAGGTTACTACCCCAAGTAGTTGATCACTACTTGGTTTTTCCATTCAGCTATTTTTTTTAGATCTATAAGCAGAATTGCTCAGTTATTTTCTTGCTACCTTCCTCTCCTCCCTTTCAGCCTCAGCTGGGTCCTGGAGTAATTATATATGAAGACTTTTGGCTACTTTTCTTTTAGTTTTAAATGGAAAAGGGCCCATGATGTCACTCAAACTCCTGACTTGTGGCTGGAGTAACTTGATTCCCTCCATGGTGCCTTCCTCAGTCTAGGGACAGTCATTCTCTCCAGCTCTGAGGAACTCGAGGCTGTCCTGAACTTGGATGATAAATGATCTCCTACAGTTGCTTGAGACTGAAGCCAACCCTGAAAATCCAGTGTGCTGTTCAGTTTCTGAAGTACTAGTGAAATGTTACAGGAATGCAGGACAATATTTGTAGGTAAAAGTAGATGGAGGGAACATCTCTCTTAGATTGATTTACCTGGCCATGGGAGAGGGAAGAGGACAGGACAAGCTTTTGGCCATGCAAACCCTTCTTCAGACCTCAGAGTTTGTGTGTGAAAGCTTCTCTACCATCTAGGGTTCAAAAAGATACCTCCTCCCAAATCCTGTCCTGCGTCTGTCCGTACATTGTCATGATTACAACATGCCACTGGAGGAGTCTGTCCAGAGCTGCTTGAAGCTGGAAATGTTGACTAAAGCTCACTAATTTTTTTTTTTTTTAATTAAAAACATGAAAAGGATTTTTTGTCATCCAGCTTCCTTAATCTTAATCTGAACTCTCCTATATGTGCTGTCCATCCAGTCTTCTCTGTGTC
>WEIV01023310.1:61716-73765 GCA_013390005.1 Calyptomena viridis
TGTGTGAAGCTACACAACCTTTTACTGTACTCACCAACACTGTTGTGGGAATTTACATGATATAGCTTCCAAGTCAAGTTGAGAATTAATCAGCATACACCAGAGTTAGAGCTCATAGCTGTAGGAAGAAGTGATTCTTCCATCACTGATACATTTTAAGCATTGTCAAATTTTACTTGGATAGTTTTCATCACTGTCAGGAATGCTACTGTGAATTTGCAGCTGATGGGTTAAGCAAAACAAGATTTTAGTTTTCAACACAATCAAGATTTGAATTTCCTCTTGTAGCTGTATGTAAAATGATTGCTGAGTTGTAGCTTTGAGCTTCGTAGTTATAAAATGAAATTTTGTTACTGTTCTTTGCACTGAGGGCATGTATTTAAAACTTAATTAGCAAGCTCATATTTGCATATTCGTTAGCTGAAAAATTTTGTGGCATATTAATCAGTTGTTACATTAAGCCTACTGAAAGTTAATTTTATGCTTTTTGTACAATTATTTGATAATATCTGTAAAATTATGGTTGTTTTGGGATCACAGGTAAAAAGAACGTTGCGGTTCTTTGTGATTCAGAAGGACAGGAAACAATAATGAACTTAGGAGATGTGTAAAAGAGCTTTTTTCTGCAGTTGTTTACACTCCCTAATTTCACCACAAAAAGGCTTCCAAAAATTGCACAAATTACTTTTGCTGTTTGGCAACATATATAAAATTGAGTTTGATATTTCCCAGTGGACATCTGTTCAGCAAAGCACTTTAGAAAGAAGTGTTTGAGACACTGAGCTTGTTTTATTTGTGGTTTTCTCTGTACCTGCAATTAGTAACGAGTATATTCAGTGACTTCCTATGCTGGAAGGTAGAATTTGATAATGTTGTTTGTAGTGATTAGTAGTCTTATTTTGGGTTATAAATTTGAGGTTGGCAGCAACTTTTATTTGGAAAAAAAATTCAGTTGAAAAGCATGATTGTTCATTAAGTATCATAACTTTAAGTCCAGAGTGGGAGACATATTAAGGAATTGGTTTCCTGTAAGCATTGGCACAGCACTGAGTGCACAGCTGGAACAACCCTTTGTATATAAACTGTATGGCAGAGAAACTGAATTCAGCTCTTGTCAAAGTTATTTTAATTCTAGTTGGTTTAGTTTTAAGATGGCCAACTGAAAACTAGTCCCAACCGCCTCAATTTCTTAGTTATCTTCTGCAAACACATTAAAAGCAGTCCATGGAGCCCTTGGGCTAAAAGCCCATGGATTACTGATTTCTCCTTTTATGCAAGAGAAACCTTAAGTTCTGCCAGAAAGGTTCATGGCACAGCCCAAGAGCAGGATCAGGGAGCTGTGATCCTACTGCTGCCTGCATTGGAACAGTCTCCTGTCACAACAGAGGCAGGTGTAGTTACACTTGCTCTGTCCAGAGTATGTTAAACTGGCAGGGAGGGTTGATTGGATTCTTAAAGAACTGAAATCAAGTTTTCCATAATAATACATGTTTTGCTAATGTAGATGTTTTCATTGCTTCATTCTTATTAAGTTGAAGATTTAAATCACAAGTGTTACTGAATTTTTAAATTAATAAGTAGAAAAATACCTATTTGCCTAGACTGCTTTGCTGTTGAATTAACTGAAATAATTGGAATAACACTTTTTGCCTTGAAGCTATTTATGGACATTCCTATTTTACTCGCATGAAATCGTTAAAAAATATCTGTACGATGAGTCATTTGCCCTTTTAATTTTTATGAAGAGCCTATAAACCCACAGTGTTGAGGTTTTTTTTCAGAGAGCTACTTCATGTGCCTGACTTTGCCCTAAAAAGGATCTTACTTGTCATAGAAGGGTTTTCAAGTGGACTTGTTATACTGTCATATAATTAAGGAAGAGTGAGAATATTTCTGATCAGGCAGCTCTTTGGAATGTGGAAACAGCTGCTGGAAAAGGCAGCAGTCGTGTTGGAATTTACAAAACAAATTAATGGAACAAGAAAGTGATGAGACTTTCAATGGCTATAGTTTCTTCCGAGCATTTTCCATCACAAATTTTGGGTCCATTCAGGATTATTTTCAACTTTCTACAAGTCAGAATCTGGCAAAGAGGGGAAGGGGGAAAGCTGTGACAGATTAGTTGGCTGGGTTTTTTTCTCCCCACGAGATAAACAACTTTAATAGCCATTCATAACAGTTCCCTGGACACTTCTGTTTAAACAGCCTGTTTGTGACTACCTACTGCAAAGTTAAAGGAGGTAAATATTAAACAGATGGAGAAAAGCAATAAATGTCATTGGAAGGTTGGAATCTTGTTCTTATCTATGTCCCTGTGTTTTCATAGCAACCGCAAGACTGATCCATTAAATCTTAATAGAAAGTGGTTTTGATAAGTAATTTACATAAGAAATTTTGAAACTCATCAATGGTCTGTTGATTCAGAGTTTGGGAATGATTGTTTATGTTACAGTAGGCAGGTACTTTATTTTAAATATATGGTACAGTTTCATATGGATCTTACAAAGCCAGAGAAAACTCAGGGTTTTAATTGTATGTGTAACTTCACTGGAGTGTCCTGAATATTGGCTTCTGAGTAACCTGAGAAATCCTGCAAAATTGTAAAAGAAATCTCCAAGCCTGCTCATCAAGTTCCTTCCATAGGCCAGGCAGATGCAGATAGGGGATCGATTAAGACCACAGCCTACCTGTGGTTCTGTATCATCTGTTACCAAAACAAAAGTGTAAAGGCAAACATATAAACACAGCTCTGTTAACATCTTCATGCTTGTAAATACTACTTTTTTTAATTTAGTTTTGTTAATTAATATTTTACTGTTGGCTTTACTGAAATTTTACTGTATAGATCCTAAAATTGAAAATAATTCTTTCACATTCTATTGTATTCTTCATTTGGAAATGGTAATTTTTTCTCAAAACAAATCCATAGGTTAGACTTCTTAAGTCTGGCTCAAGAAAATAAATTTTTGTATGCTATGGGATTTTTTGACCAATGTTATTTTAATTTTAAAACTAAAATTGAAAAAAAATGTGGTTTTAAAACAATTTTTAAATTACCAGTAGAGTAAATATTATGGGAAGCCTCTTTGTGTGTGTGGGAAACGAAGTGGTATTAGTTGAGAATGTTTCTTCTAAGATGGCAAACAAACTGATCATCGATAAAATTTTCCATGAGCTAGAATAAATGAATGAGGGTTTTCAAACTGTTGTATTTGACCTTCTTTTAATTTAATTTTTTTTCTGGCACATTGTTGTAATTAGTGATACTCCTTTAGCCTTCTCTGAGAACAGTTAGTCTAAAGCTGAAAACCTTCTGGAAATTGCTCAAATACTTTTTAATTGCAGCCTTTTTTACATTGATTCTCAAGGCAGGTTTTTGTGATGTGAATCTGCTTCTAAAGGGAACATGATGATATTTAGTAATCTTATTATTTATAAATAGAGCAATCCTACTCACTAAAGAACTATTTTTCAAAACTAGAGTTAGCACAAATATTGTATTTGCTTTTGATTTAGAAGCATATCAGGCACATGGAAATTTTTGTATTGGAGTAGGAAAGAGTTTTTACCTTGATTGTGCCTTTGCAAACTGATTCTGTTATCCCTTGAATTGAGCCTCTTGTCTCCTTTGAAGCAGTACTTGCTTTCAATGACTAGACAATCCTGTCCACCAGAAAGTTCATTTAGGGTGTCTGTTGTTGAATTTGGGACACTGCTTCTTTATCAGGCGTGATTGGAGCATAATTTATCAACTTCCTCATCCGTTTCTTCTGAAAAGTCTCATTAAGGAGGGTTGAAAATCTAATTGCCCCAAGTCTTTATCCATGAAAAGCTAAGAACAAAACATGTTCAGTAAAGAGAAGCTTGGATTTGGAACTAATAAACTATAAAGCAAAGTACTTGAGTGAAATATGTGGTCCTCTCTGTTCTTTCTGCTCTCATAATTTTGTTCTGAAAAAGTCTAAAGGTACACGTGTCCTCAGCTCTACTCAATCCCACCAATTCATTACTGTGAGAACAGAAAGAACAGCCCCTTTTTTAGAGGGGTGCAGTATGAATACTTAAGCATGGTTTGAGAAACAATTATTTTAATTAAGAGAACAAGAAAAAAATTTATAGGTACTTTATTGGTAGCATACATAGTTAAATATCAATGTTGAAAGTACAATGATGCAGTAAACTACAGCTTCCTTCTTAGGTTTTTATTAGTGAAAGGTCCAAACAACAATAGTAATATTTTATTCTAAGTCTTTATCTGAAATCCATATGATCTATAGTTGCAGATGGTTATTAACCAGGTAGCTGTGTAACTCCTGTACTTCTTTTTCCTCCCTCTCCCATGATATGCAGCTGGACTTCCTTCACTAGTTTCCCTCCTTTACTTTTCTTGCCAAACAAGCTTTGTATCAAGTTTTAGCTCTCTACCTATACAGTTTATTAATGCTTTTTGTGCCTATTGAAAGATCTGTTTCTCCACAGACACTACTTAAGGAAAATCTAGTGAATGAGAGTTTCCAGGGTGCAGTTCCTGGCATTGAAATGCCTGCAGGCTGGAGTGTTCCTGCATCTAGTTTGTAGTGTGTGCCCCTTAGGGCACTGCTGTTAGTTACAAATAACTTAATTTTCCTCTTTAAAATTCCTCCAAAACTTGAGCTATAAAACTATTTAATAAAACTGTTTAATTTGTCTGTGACTGCAAGTCACATAAGCCCAAGAGGCATTTAATATGCATTTTAGCTAATACAAAACTTACGGGAAGAGAAAACATTTTTATTTAAAGTTCAAATAACATTCAGAGATATCTGATCATATTAAAGATGTACCTAATTAGGACATAGTGAAAAAAAATTCAAGGGCAAAATTTATCTTAGTATTCACTAAGAGGCTGGACTTTTCTTCTTCCCTGATTTTTTTCTTTCCTTGCTGGTCCCCAGAGGGAGAGTGGCAGTAGCAAAGCCCTCAGTAGCAGCTCTTTGCTGATGCAGCTGAGTGGCTTTAGCAGTTCAGGAGGAGGCTGGGCTGGGGGGGAGAGTGGAGCTGGGTGGGTTTGGGAGAGGGGAAAGCAGGGTCATTGCTGGGAGACAGGCTTAGAGCAGCTTCCTGCAAAAACAGACAAGTTGGAAACATGTGCTTGTTGTCCCTCGTTTTTGTCAATCCAGAAATCCTTGCCAATCTATACAGTGTTTATAAAAATTCTCTAGTTCTTGTTTGTTGCCTTTTATTTTATACTGCATGTTATATATAATAAATGTTTTAAAGTTTGCATATGTTTTCCTTCTTTTCTAAGTATATTAATACTTTTGCTAATGTATACCTAATCCAGTTTTGAGTTTACTTTAACTAACTTTGGAAGATTTGAGTAAAAAGTAGCCAGTCATCACATGGCAGTACAAATTGAACTGTTGTACAAATTGATGATTTAAAGAAAATGTTCTTTTATCAGATGAATTGCAGGGTGCACAATCAGAGACTGAGGCTAAGCAAGAAATTCAGCAACTGCACAAGGAGCTGATTGAAGCCCAAGAGCTAGCTAGGACAAGTAAACAAAAATGCTTTGAACTTCAAGGTGAGACCCAGATCAACTTGGTTGTGTAGGGTATTGATTAAAATTGTATTTATCAGGTAGTCTTGAAAGAGGGTCCAGTTTTGCTGTCTGTTAGGTACATTTGATTCATGGCATTCAGATCTCCTGCACAGAATGTCAGAAACTTTTGTGCTTTTTTTCTAAATTTTTTTCCTTTGCTTTTTTTTTAATTCTATGCAGTTCAAATCAGCTCTGACTTTTCACTTCAAGATAAACCAACATGTTTTCATAGTATTGAATGCACACTTGAACTCCATACATTTCATCCTTATAAAATGTATTTATTTACAGATACTGATTAATGTGCATTTCAGTCAGATAATGCACGTAATTGAATATGTTTAGGTCATCCTACCAGCTATGTGGCTATATCGTTATCCTCAGCAAAATTGTGGTGTGTTTTTGGCAGGAAATAGTATAGTTTAATTGCATATTGTGCAGTGTTTTTTATGGGTTATATTTACAGCTTTTTTTTTTCTCCTCCCACACCAGTTTGCATTTAGCACACACGGAGTTTTTGGGTCAGGCAACAGATTATATTAATTTAAAATTAATTATATTACTACCACAATAATGGAATGACGCCTTAATATTAACTTTTATTAAACTACTTACACGCAGTCACTAGCTTTGATAACTTCCTGAAATAATATGTTTGTTTAATCTTTTAATTAAAGGGAAATTGTGGCTAAAATTAATTCTGCAGTTGGAATACATGATACTAACAAAAACTCTGGGGCACATTTTCACTCTTATTTATAGCGCTGTTGGAAGAAGAGAGAAAAGCATATCGAGTGCAAGTTGAAGAATCTAATAAGCAAATAAATGCTCTGCAAGGTAGGAATTTATTTTTTTCACCCCACTCTTTAGTGAAAATACATAGCTTTGACTGTTTCTGTGGCATCATAATCACTAATATAGGGAAGTGTTAAGTGAGTATTTGTTTTAAATCTGATTTCTTTCACAATATCTTTGAATTTTATTGGGGAATGTTTCTTGTCAAATTCTATGGTTGTAACAGAAAATGCAAATGATGTAATCTGTGATAGATACCTCCTCTCTTAATTGCTTCACTCCTTCTCTGTTCTGAATGATCATGGGATTCTTACTGTGACAACCTTCAGAGCACTCAGAAGGTTTAGTCTTTTTGTGCTACTCAGGCTCTTCACTTTATTGTAGGATCCTCTTAAAGAAATTATTCATCCAGATCTGTATTGAACCTCAGAACATGCAGTAAAGTTTCTGCAAGAGACACGCTGTCTATGCTTTTTTGGAAAAATATAACCAATAGTGCTCTTTTCAGCCCAAAATAATTATAGCAGACTGTAATCCCATAGTTCACATAACTTGTGTGTCCATATTCTGGAAGGCAGAAGCCAGACGAGCAGATAGGCAGATGGACTGACAGTCCTGACTTTCTTAGGAGGTCAATATAGCCCTAGCAAATTACTTTCTGGGCAGTAGTTCATTGTGGAATACAGTATTTGTCATCTAAGTTACACTGAGAAACTTTCATAATATCACTGGTTTGTGTGAATGTCAGCAAAGGAGTTTTACATTTTCTGCCGCTGTTCCTGTGAAAAAGAGAAGCTTAGAAAATAGTTATCTTCAGAATGAGAGGAGCAATTTAATTTTGAATGTTATCCTGCTAATAATGAAAACTCTCCAAGTAACAAATGCTGTAACAAAAGTTAGAAAATAGAATTCGATAGTTATTTTGATACAGAAGAAATAAGTCTTTTTTCCCTCTCAAAAAAAGAGAATCAAAGTAGAACCTTGACAGAGCCAAACTTAACTACAAGAGGCCTCTTGTTGGTTCAGTACTTTCTGGTTTTCTGGATCTTTCTCAAGTGAGGTCTTGCTAATATTTCCTCCTCTTCTCTCTCCACTGTAGTTCAGAATGTTCTGGTGGTCATTGTATGTTTGCTGCTTCCCAAACTTTTAGGGTGTGACGCATCTTGCAATTTGGGAAGAGTTGTCAGGATTCTCTCTTGGCAGCTGCTGTGAACTGTAAGGGAGGGAAAAAAAAACCTGGCAGCTTCACGCAGTAACATTTCTTGAAATACTTTCATGGAATCAGTGTTTTAGGCCAGCCAGTGCTGCATGGCTTTATATGTTTGTTGTAGAGAAGAAGAGAAAGGGTCACAGAAACAACTGGGATTGTGTCTCTGTGTGTGAAGTTTGTTAGATGAACTGATAGGTAGAGCAAGGAAATTCAAGTAACTTGTTATGCCATATTTAAAAAAAAAACGTGAAGCATTCAGTTTAGATGAGGTAATGGCTTATATAAATGAGAGATGTAATGGAAATTTTTTTTGTAATTGTCTTTTCAAATTATATCCAACGCTTCAGAAACCATTCCAATACTCTTAGTAGTAATTTTCACGTGTAAGTTATTTCCACAACTCCACCAAGCTTAAGAAATTCTTGTCTCTTTGGATTTTCTATCATACTTCATTGTGTTCATGGCTGAACATTTAAAGGGAGAGCTGTTCATCAACCACACTGACACAGGAAAAGAACATGCTTCTTTGAAATGCTGCCAATACCAAGAAGCAGGAGTTTAGCTTGGCTAGATGAAGTAAATAGTATCAGGAAGATATGGTTTGCATTCCTTTGCTCAGGCACCTGCTGTATTAGTAAGTCATAGCTCTGTGTTTTAGAGTGTATTACTTTGGTAGGCTCAGGGCTCCCAAGGATACATGTGAAGGCAATTGTTGATACATCAGGTTGTTCTAATCCACTGCTTTGTTTGCTATTCTGTTATAGCAGAATACTTTGAAACAAATGAGGTGGTAATAAGCCTCGTATTGTCTGTATATATTTAAAATTCCATCATACTGCAAGTGTCTTTGTTATGGAATAGGTGGACTGTTTCATCTTATACAGAATTCCTGTGAAATCTTAACTTACTCTTAATAGTCTGTATTAGCTCTTAATATATTACAATATATAATAACTATCACTTTGTTCCCATGCTGTCTTTTTCCTCCGAAGTGGGGAATTGGGTAATTCATATGTTCTTTAGTCTATGTAATGAGCTAAATATCTTGCTGGAGCCTGTTTAGAAGAGGGAAAAAATGTTGAATTTTTCTTCTTCAGTGTACACCAACTAACAGCAAAGTTTCTAGATTGTACTGGTATATGGATTCTTCCTATATTACTATATATGTAGCTACTGAAAATCCATCAAGTGTAATTGTCATGAAAGTGGAAGTCTCTCTTGAGTAGCTTTGGTGCTGTATCACTTTACAGCAAGACTCGCTCACATTCTCCCTGTCATGTTCTGTAGTGGATTGAGAGGACAGAAATAAATACAAGTAATCTAGGAAGGTTACTCAGCCTTGTTATCCACCCTATGCTTTCCACTGTCCTCGTTCAACCCTTTGCTTCTGAAACATACAACTTTAAATGTGTGATCCTGACCCTCTACAGTATCTTAAATTAGGTTTTTGAATGGTGTTAAGAATTTTACCTTTTCTTCTCAGAGTAATTCTTAATTAATTTAATAATTGCTTTATTGCATGTTAAAATCAATTAAAATCAATGAAATACATGTGAACTCTGATAAGTCTTCAAAAAATAAAACCCACGGCAAATTAAACACTTTGCTCCCATCAGTCAGGGTTTTAGCTGTAATTTTGTTGTTCTTTCTTTCATACTTTCCTCTGTACTATACTTTTTCTTCCACCTGTTTGCACTGGATTCCATTTACATGTGTGTTTATGAAAAATCACTGTGCTCAGAGACGTCTTTAGTAATGAAATGGTTTAGGATGGGAATAATTTATAAGATTTGCTGCACGCAGGAATGTCAAGTAACCTACTGTGTACATGCCTGCTGCACATTTACAGTAAGCTGTAAATGCTGAAGGACCTTCTAGCTCAGTGTACTTGGTGCAGCTGTCACTTTGCATTCAGAATTCATCTTGCATTTTGAAAAAGGCTTTTTGCAAAGAACTCATGTTTATTTCCTCTACTATATGTTGAGAATGGAGTAGAAATTAGACTCTGTGCCTCGAGTTTTTATAGACATCACAAGTTAACTGCTGAACAGGCAAACATTTCTAGTGTAGCTTTGCAAATGTTTGGCTTGTCACAGAAGCTTTCTTGCTTTTCCTCTTGTCCCTGAAAGCCCCAGTGTCCTTGTTCTATAATACTTGTTTGGCTTACAATGACGTTGGATCTAAATCTTGTGTCAGATTTTGGAGAGTTGCTTTGGTATCACACACAACACAGCCTTGTTTAAAAAGCTTTGTGCAGACATAATTTTTTTCTTTTTGACTCTGTGTTACATGGCCCACCTAAGTGTCTCTTTAAGCATGTGCATTCTGCTTCTGTAGTCTTGTTAAACATAGGCTGAGAAAGGGGTGTTTTTTTTAGATTTTCTATAAAAACAGTTTTAAAAAATAAAAACAAACATTAATGTCTGTTTTCCAGCCCAGTTGCGAAGGTTACAAGATGAAATTGAGAATCTTCGCAAGGAAAAGGAGAATGAAATTTCAACCACTCGAAATGAACTAGTCAGTGCTCAAAATGAGATTCTGTCACTTCAACAAGTAGCAGAAAAGGCAGCGTCAGAGCGAGACACAGATATTTCTACATTGCAAGCCGAGCTGCAAACGGTGCGAGCGGAACTTGAAAGGTGGAGGAAAGATGCCTCGGATTATGAAAAAGAAATTGTTGATCTGCAAGCCAGTTTTCAGCTCAGGTGCCAGCAGTGTGAGGATCAGCAGAAGGAGGAGGCCTCTCGCTTAAAAGGTACTTGTTTGAAAGGGTATCACAGACCAGTGCTAACAGTGCATCCTTCTTGATCTGGGGAATGCCAGTTATTCACATCACTATTGGTCTGTCCCTTTGTAGTCCTTTTACTATGCCTATATATATATACACACACATATATCTGTGTATTTATGTATATATCAAGGCTTATAGTGTTAGAAAAGATGTTTTGCATGCTTCATTAAATAGTAATTGTCAATTAAGTCTAAATTAGTTTATGTACTCTTTGATACATAATTCCACAACTATAATTCCACTTAGAAAAGATGGTAAACTTTTACAGCTGGGGGGGAGTCATACTGCTGGAGATTTCCAAGAGGACTTTTGTAAATTCTGTATAATTTAACCCCACAAAGGGAAAACTTCTGACTTTTTAGTTCTAGCAAAGCTAAAAAATGGTGATTCTAGCAAAGCTTCACTTGAGACAAGTAACTGTATTTTATGGCTTAATGAAACTGTTGATACCAGCTCGTTCCTAACATGAAAAATGTTAAAATAAATTTAAAATTAAAGCTTTATTCTGAATTCATGATGTAGATATATAAAAATATGTTCCTGAAATATTACAGTAGACCCATAAACAGGCTGTTTTCTACTCCTTTGTGCCTTAGAAAATACTTTACCTTGAATGGCTCACAAACCTCATAACAGTAGAAGATAGTGTAATGTTTTATAGGTACTCATGAGAGAATTCATGTGACATGATTGCAGACAAGTATATTTGAGTTTTAAAACTGACATCATCTTTCTCTCCATTTATTAGTTTGTGTTCCTTGAAGGAGTCATGAAATAATTATACTCAATTGAGTTGAATTTTATTAATTGCAGGTGAACTTGAAAAGTTGAAGGCAGAGTGGATTGCTCTGGAAGCTGAATGTGTTAAACTAAGGAAGGAAAATACTTTGCTTACATCTGAACTTCAGCAGCAGGAGAAGGAGCTTTCTAGGTGAGGGCATGGTGGGTTTGTCTAGGCCATGTAATAGCAGCTGAAGAGTTTTGTTGTTTTTTTCTTCCCAGAATAAATAGTAAATGTCTGTTGTTTCTATAAATGTAGTGAGATTTTATTTATATCAGAATATTGGGCTGAACACTTCCATATCAAACTGTTATACCAAGTTATTTTTTTTCTATTTGCAAGTCCCTCATGTTAGATCATCATGAGGTAACCTGACTTATTTTGCTGCTTTTAATAAGGATTTGGAAGTGTGCATTGTGGAAGTATTTAGACTTAACAGTTGTCCTTCTATTTAAAAGATAATAAACCATGCAGATTTCCTAACCTCACATTTTCTCAGTATTCAGGATGCAAAATGATTCTTGAACAGTAGAGTGTCTCATGATAGCCTGTCACAGTATAAATAGTAATGGTGGGCAGAAACCATGTTCCAGATGATGTTTTGCTTGACAGAAAAAAACCAGATCTTTTTATGACAAGCACCATATCTTTTGGCAGGGGTTTTAGGGTGTGGGAGCATTTCTATTGTACTGTTTTTATTTTGCTGTTTGAGCACATGAGATTGCTAAAGACCATCTAAATCTTCTGCCTGGAAGTAACTTCTCTTCTTTCATCTGCATTTTTATGTTTTTTTTTCAGTTTCAGATGTTGGAACTTAATTCACAGAGTAAATGTGGGACAATAAGATTTTTTTATTGTAGATATGAATTTTATCATCATGTCAAATAT
>WEIV01023310.1:76601-116351 GCA_013390005.1 Calyptomena viridis
GTAAATCAGAATTGATCATTTTTTAGTCAGTCTGATCTTCCTAGTTAGATTTAAATTCTTTTATTTAAGAGGGGCTATACATTCTTTGCAAATATCTCCTTTCATCCTACTGAATCACTGGGCTGCTGAAGATGATCTGCAGGTGCATAAGGAAGAGCCAGCATTTTGAGCATGTATTTCATCTGTCTGGCCTCTAATGGTTGTCTGGATGGAGGACATATTTTTTCAACACTTCTTGGGAGCATTTTGAGTGTTTCCCCAGTCACTGCTCTTAGTTCTTAGTTCTGCAAAAGAAACTAACTTTGTTAATTCGTCCATATAACATTACTTAAAATTTCCAGAATTTGAAGAACCCAGTCATGTTAGTCTGTGTTTTTGTAATCAGATATATTTGCAAAGTTGCCTGATCTTCTAAACTTGTGGCAAATGCCAGTACTGAAAGTCATTGATTCTGTCCCTGTAAGGAGGACTACTAGAACTTGTGATCTGTAGTAAAAATGGAATGTGGGTTTGAAAAAGGAAAAGCTGCCCATTCTGTAGGAGCATGTGTCACATCCACCTGGTACTATTTGTACTTGACCCAGACTGAGGATTATGGCATGACCACTAACAAGGCATAATATTTTTTTAGTGCCTTATGTTTGAGTTTGCTATGTGAGAAGAAGTTTTGATTTACTTCATACAGAATGTTGATTTTTGCGCCTATTTGATGGGTGCAGGTATTTGAGCTGCAGCCTGGATGTAACACCACTCTTCAAACATGGACTCCTTATTCCCCTGGTTCTTGTGTTGTCTGCATAGTTTTTACAGTCCTTTCAGTAAGGTAGTGAATAATTGCTTTGAGAGGTGACTTAATACCTTGTGTTTACTCATATTTCTTTGGTTTTAGTACTCCTAGCCCTTCAAGTCAGGCAAAAATCTTCATTTAGGAAAAAACCGAATCTAATCTCTTCCCTGCTTGTATGAGAAAAGAGTGTACTGATCCAAGGCGAGTTACTGTGAGCAGATGACAGAAAATGAAGCTGTGCACTAAGTAAATATCACCATGTGTTGGATGTCCAGGGGTCCACAGACTGTTTTCTCTTTGTCTTTAGTATGAAAGAACACAGACCGTGCTCTCAGAGCTGAAGGCAAAGTATGAGGTGGCTGAACAAGAAAAGCAGTCACTCTCAGAAGAGCTCAAACAATGTAAAGAGAACCTGAAGCTGCTACAAGAAAAAGGAAACAACGTAAGTCTGTACAAAATGTGTGGGGACGTCACATTATGACACTGACAATCCTGTTGATTGAAGGAATATGGAAGAGTCAAATAGAAAAGGATGGACTTAAAAAAAAAAAGGCTGTGTACCATATTATATACAAAATTCCATTCTGGTCCTATCTGCAAATTTGCAGGTCATTACACTTAATTTTTTTCATGAAAGTTAAATTTAGAATTGTCGGAAAGTTCTAAATATTTCCTTAGATATCTGCTGTCTTCAAAACATGTGGCTTAAATACGGGTGAACCAGAACTAAGTAAAACTTTTTAATTTGAAAGAATGATAGAGGAGTAAAAGCTGAGAAACCTGTATCTGTATGAATTAAGCAATCTTTTTCAAGATGCTTTTATTTTTTAATATTTCTATGGATGTTCCCTCCTTACTCTTGCTCATGTTTCTTAACCATGGTTATCCCTGATGGGCTCATCCTTTAAACAGTACAATTGAACTGTCCTTTCTATTCAGTAATGAAAATACTGTGTTCTGTTGCAATTAATTTGAGAGGTTGTATCATTAGAACTGAGTTCACAGCTAGGGACAACTTTTTGATTCTGAAATCCTCCAAATGTTAAGGATAATGGCAGACATGTTATAAGGTGGTCATGGCCTTATTTTTAGGTACCTTACTACTTTGGGAGGGCTGGTTTATTGTACTGCTTCTGTGGTCAATGCAGGGTGAACAACTCCTGTAGCAGACAGTACAAAACAGGAGGATAATGAATGCTCTGCAATAACCTTTTAGAAAGCTGTTTCTCTGACTACAAAGAAAGTTTTACAAGTCCCATACTTGAATATCAGCTGGCTGCTAGAGGCCCAAAAGTTTGTATGAATACTCTTTCCATAATCAGTTACTGAATATAAACCTCAAACATCATAGAGTTGTCAAAGATGTAAAGCCACATTTTCAAGGATATGATTTTGTAATTCTCTTGGAACTTGATGCTCCTTTAGAACTTTTCCACAGTGCTCAAATAATACTTGAGTAAGCAGAAGTCAAAAACAACAAGCAAAAAACCCCACCTCTTTTTAATAGAAGAGATCACACTGAATAAATAATTGTGCATGTGAGATTTTCTGCTCTGTTAAAAACATTAACCTCAGAGTTAAAATGATCAGTGGAAAAAAGGGGATAATAGAGGGAAGAAATACTGTGAAGGGAATTGGTGCACCTGATGACAGTGGAAAAACCTGTAAGGTAAAGGAAATTTTAGAATGAATTAGAGGTGAGTATTTAAATTAAATCAGGAACCATAGCAGTTGCCAAAATCTGCTTTCAGAGGAGGAGTTAGTTATGAAAGTAGAAACCTGGAGGTCAGGATATGATGAAGAGCATCCAGCCATAAAAGGACTTGCAGGACAAACTCACTGTTCAGCAAACATTACTCACAGTCAGTAATGTAAAACATGTCCATCTTGGGGATTATTCAAACATCACTGATACTGGGCTGAGTTCCAAGGTCAAATTTTTCAAGTACCATTGTCCACTTATGCTGGAATCATTATCTGCTACTTCATTTCCGAGAACAGAAAGTGTCTTCCCACTCTGGGATTTGTTCCTTTGTGCAGCTCGTCTGTCTGAGTTTGCATATCTTCATATTCTAATAAAAGATGGACATTTTTGTTAAAGCACCTAGTTAAATGCTCCTTGGCACTAAGGAGATTTGTTACATATTGATAAGTTTGTGAGGGGAAAAATTTAATTGTTTAGAGGCAGTTTCATTGAATGTAGTGGATATTTACCATCGGTTTCATTTGCCAACATGCCACAGCCTTGAGTGTATGTAGCTTACAAGAAAAAAATCCATAGAACTGTTCAGTGAACTAACTAATGTTAGAAGAGACAAGGCTTCTGTACTCCATTTGGGATATCATTTAAGTATTAAGTTTTTATACTTATAAAAAAATTGCAGTGTTGTGTTCTTGACACGCTTAGCAGTGTGGTGTACTACTCGTGCTTGCATGCTTGTAGTCACTGGTTCTCTCCTGATGTGCTTTATATGGAAGATTTATGATGTCACTGGTTTGAGAACATCAGCTGCTCTGGTTGATTTAAACTTCTGGCACTTTTGTGAACACTGCTGTGATTATTTCTGCCAACATGCTTTCTGTGAGAAGGTGGCACTGTGATTTATGGCACCAGTGACACAGAAATAATTTTGCATGAAAATTGCTTCAATAGTTACACATAATTTTTCTGTTAAATATGTGTCTTGATTGAAAAAAATCAATCGAATGACATAGACTAGAATACCTTCCAATATTCCTCTGTTTTGAACCATTGGAGGTTCTATGATTAAGCATCTTCTACAAATTCGTAGCAGGATGAGATTTTGTTTGAGATTCACAATGTTTTAGAAAATTTGAACATGAACTTATTATTTTTTTATTTATTTGACTGAACAAAATCAAGGTAGCTTCAGCACAAAAAAAGTTATAAAAATATTTGGCATGGTTTGAACTTAACCTCTGTGTGTCTTTGTGTGTGCACAAATATATAGGCTAAGATACAGAGAAAGCAGATGTCTTCCAAGGATGGCCTAAAAACATTTAGGTCCATTTTTGCTTTTGATTTATCGTATCATGGGTAGAGGCTGTCCATCCAGAATGTGCAGTAGTTCACAGCTAATTGAACATAGCTGACAAAACGTGTGGATGGTTCTAAGGAGGCCCTAAGCTGAAGGAACCCTGCACTCTGGCCAGGTGGAGTGTGGCCCAGCTGCAGCATTTGAGCGATTTTCAGAATTACGTTTGGTCACGAGGCTGGACCTGGCAGAGATGCTCAGCTTTGTGGTATCTCTGATGGAAATGTGCTTCTCTGCTTCATAGTAATGGAGTGGTGATTGTACGTTCGTGTTACAATCTCACTGAAATGTCTGAACTATTGGATTTGCCTGTGGGCATAGTTGTAATTGATTCACTCATGGAGGAAAAAGTTTGTTTTTCCTGGAGGCTGGTGATGGAAAACGGGAAAGGCTAACTAGCAAGGAATGAAGAAATACCTGAAAAATTCAAAATCTGATGCGAGTCTGTCTACCTTAAGAAATCCAGATGGGATTTCCTCTCACTTAGAAAAACTAAAATCAACTATAAATAAGATACAGGCAAATCAGTTTAAGATTTGTATTGTTTTCAAGGGCTAAATTCCAAGTTGTGACAAGAGGTTTCTTGGAACATTCTCTGCTTACTTCCCTTTATTTTTAAACATCCCTGTTCATTTGAGTAGAATGGTGTACTAACTTTGTATACCAGATTAGATAATGCTGTGATGTGTTAGATGTCTTTAATACATTTCAATTAAAACAAAACTTACTGACTTATTTTCCCCTCTCTAAATCATCTTTACCTGATTGATTTATAGCACAAAGTGATTTTTAATATCCCTTCCCTTCTTTAGCCTTCCATATTACAACCCGTCCCAGCCGTATTCATCGGCCTAATCCTGGCTTTCCTGTATTGGTGTTACGGCCCATTGTGGTAGCGAAAGGTACAAGCACTACTGTTCAGTCAATGTATGTTTGTCCCTCTCACCTGTTTGTGCCATTTCTGTATAAAATAGTGCATGGTCAAATGCTCACAGGTATTTCTTTACCTGAAGCAAACCCTTCATTTAATATGCCATTCTGTGGGTACTGACGAGCTGAGCAATCAACTAATCATTTAACATCCGTGTGATTTCTTTAATTCTAACAATTAATTTCATCCTAACTGGTTCTGAACGTGCCTCTTCTAACTCAGTCTCAGTTTGTCTTTGGCGAATGGGCTGCCTTTTGCACCATGCTGTGATGCTAGGGCTTGTAAGAAACTTAATTGCTTAATTAACTATGAAAAATGAAGAGTTTGCCTCTAATAATAAAAATCAACAAGCTTTGGTTCCTATCTATGGACTAAGAAATTCCTCTCTGGCTCAAACACTTTAATTTTTCTCACTATTTTTCGTGGAAAGATGGAAAAAAATACAAGAAATAGGTGGTTGGTTTGTATTCTGAACTCTCAGCTTGCATTTTCTCTGATGTCTCTCAGTGTGTCCTCCTCTTAAAATGCCATTGTTGTCATGCAATTGTTGTGACAGTCCATTAAAAATGATGTTATTAGGATCTGCTACAAACTAAAGTCACAGATCTGGATTTGAACATTCTAAAGTTAAAGGTGTCAATACTGAATAAACCAATGTCTGGCGATGACTTGGCACAAACAATGTTTTAAACACCTCAAGCCCTCGCATGTTTAAGAGCAGATTTCTTTGAGGTGCCTACACTAAGGAACCTGGAAAAACAGAACTGCCAAAACTTCTCCTGCTGATCCTCAGACGAAGAGTTGTGGAGTTCCCTGTGCTAGAGAAACACTGTTTGCTGTGATGCTGCGAGTCAGGACTAGCCTGCAGTAGGGCTCGTGGGTAACATTTTAGTGATGCCTATCAACAGGTACTCAGGACTTGCAGGAACCACGAGGTAAACTGATTAGTATGAATTAGAACAGATATGATATTGATTTCTTTTTTCTCTCCACACAGAGACAATGGCCTTGGATGCCTGTGATGGCAGCTTTGGTTGCTGTAACAGCCGTGGTGCTGTACCCAGGCCTAACCAGAGCTTCTCCATGAGAACTGTTGTTGAATCCATACACCGTCCTCCCTTTAGAAGCTGGCAACATTCATATACTGAGGGAAAACAGATTAATTCTCTTCCTTTTTACCTCTTAATACAGCACAGCTCTGCGTGAGAACAGCAGTAGGGTCATTTGCTTTAAACTGTATAAAATGTATCTGTCTATAAAGAGGGAATAAAATTGTGATTCATCATACTGTGAGCAATATTTTTGCTTACAATTTCATGCAAGTTTTAAATTAGTATGTTGGGATTCTGAATACTATAATGGTGGCCTAAAGTAGGCTTCTTGGTACCAAATTATTTATAATGGCTAGGGTTGTGGACACTGACTTTAGAAATTTGATTGCCAGATGTAAGAGGAAAATGCATTTCTTATTTGGACATCCAAGCCAAGTAACCTTGCAGATACTTGGGAAACAGATGCAGTGTGCTCAGTGCCTTTCAGTATGATCTATTTTTTTTTTTTTAACTAGTGTATCATTTTACTTGCTGTGAGTCACTGAGCTATTGGGAACAAGACTTAAGGAAACTTCTCTTACCACACCTTTCAAAGAAAGCGTATTTTTCTTTGACAAGGATTGCTTTATTAATGGGTTTGGGGAATAAACACAATTCATGTCCAGCCTTAAAGAGATAGAGATGTTGATGGTGAAGACCAGCCTAAAGTATTTAGTGTGCGCGTGTGCGAGTGTAAGCATGTGTGTGTTCTTGAGTGAACTGAGGTGTTTCTGGGAGCAAGTACTTGGTCATTTGATGGACATAGTGCAGTGATTCAACTTACGTTAACTTTAGTTTGAATGTAATTTATTAAATTTCATATATTTAAAGAGATGCATTCTTTAAAAGTATGAATACTTTCTCACATATCACATGTATCAGTTTATTTTTTCAGTCATTTGATACTCTCTGACTTGAGCTGGGGAAGCTCTTTAGATAAGCTTTTGTTGACGTAACTTTATTAAGAGAACTGCTACAGTACGTCTGTGATTAGCTGAAAAATCTAAGATACATAAAATACTATGAAATTACAATCATATATCTGATGAAGTATTGTCAGGTGAAGATGATTTTAATTTGGTAGTAAAATTTTGTGCATCCTCATCACATGGCTGTAAGTATGATGCAGTGGTCCCCATTACAAAGTTTATTTTCCTTATCTAAGTACTATAACTATTGCTATTTGCTGACTTTTGGTGGGAATCACTGTAGTTAGTGCTGAATTAAATGTAGACTGTAGTTGTCTTGTTCAGCTCAACAGTTCTGTCAAAAAAGTTTATTGAAGACTTTAATATGCTAAAGAATGGTAAAGTAAAATGTCTCTGCTAAAGGAAACTTCAAACTAGGGAGGTAATCTCAGCAATTCAATTGGCTTTGAAGAATGTTATGGCAATCAACAGGTAGTTTAAATAATTAAATAGAAATTTAGCATATAATTTACTTTGAGGTTTTAAGGGTCACTGTCCTTTAATTAAAGGTTCTATCTTAAGTTACATGGGATTTGCTAATGGGAGGATTATTAGTTGGAAAAAATAGTCCACAAGTGACTTGTAGAAATTAAATATTGTCATTTAGTTCATTCATTTCATCTTTTTCAGTTGCAGGAAGCCACCCAACCACAGAACACTCGTATGCCAGTGGTACTTAGTACCTCTTGTATATAGGTTATTGCAAATATTGTTCTGAAATGCTTAACTTCAGAATTACATTTTTTAAAGTAAATAATTGTTTTAAATCTATTTTGTAAAGATATAAAAATACAATAGAATTTCTGGAGTACAGATTAAACTATTTGCACTAACACACGTGATGTGCATGATTTAATAAAATAACTTTACTCTCCCTATGCATGTTTGAGTTGAATGTCATTTGAAAACAAGAGATTCATGCTAAGTTTCTTTTGCACTAGGTATTGCCACAGTTGTAGGCACAATGTCTGTAGCATGTCCAGTAGGAGCAAAAGAATTTTTTTTTTTACCTTGTATTTCACATTTGCACTGGTTTTAAGTTTTTGTCTGGCTGATCCCCTTCTTGTCTGTGGTTTTCAGTAAGAAATGGGGTAGGAGAGAGCTGTGGAAGGCTTGGGAGCACATTTCCATTGGGGAGGAAAAAGAGGTTCTGAGCTGAAGGGTGGATGTGCCTGTGGCAGGACGGTGAGATGGGAGGAGCAGTGGCTGCAGGTCCTGGGCAATAGAGGAAAGCCCTGTTGGAGAAGGGACCTGATGCTGCCTCCTCACTTCTGTAGCATCTCAGACTCTATTTGTCCCTCTTTCAGCTACTCTTTCTTCTCCAGTGGATTCTCTTCCCTTTTCCCTGCATGTAGACATGTGTGAGGAGGTGGAGTGGGGCCTGGTGCAGCAGGGATCCCTCCTCCCTGGCAGCAGGGAAGGTGCCAAATTTCCTGGGAGCAGCCGAGGGGGGCCTGCATTGCAGCAATGCTGCCTGGGACACAAGTTTGATCCTGTATTAAAGACAAATGTTGAGTTTTCAGAAATCTTTAGAGCATCAGAGTGCTGTGGTTTGAGACCCTACATGGTTGTATTAAAGGAGAAATATTTCTAATTTCATTCTGTGCATGTGTGCATATTTATATGTGCATAGTACACATTGCATGGGGGCTTGTGCTTACAAGTGTACCTGTGGTTCCCTAATACAGTGCCTTTCCCAGGAGTTCTTGATAATTGCATGTTCAAAATGATGAGGAATGAGCTAAAATGCACAGTTCACTCTTTTGTTGTGAGAATCGCTGGAGAAGGGTTGGGTAACTGGGAAGCTGCTCTTCTTCAGTGCTTTGATACTAAAACAGCAAGTGGAGTTATTTTGCAAGCACTCCTCGCACAAACATTTCTGGGTTTTCATTGTGCTTTTTTTAATGGTAAATTTGTGTGGTTTTTACATTCATTTTTAGGTTCTTTCTTTTGTAAGGCTTGATCAGCTAAGCATTGGAGTTACTGTAACGAGCAGCTTTTCACACATGTATAAGATCCTGTACTTGTAAAACAAGTGTTCTGAGCTTGCACTGAAGTTTGAGGTTTGAAAAAGGTTCCTCATACTAGAAAAATTAGAGAGTTGTTTTATCAATTGCTAGTTCAATTTAGAAGATTTACTATAATAAAATATCTGAACACTTCTTCAGTTTTGTCCTGGTGTCCTGACTGAGGAACCTTTTTTAAATTCTAAAAGAATTCTATCTACACACAGACTACAATAGCAGGACTTTTATTTAAAAATATAGATATGTGGTATGTAAAAAAATGCAGCGTGATCTTCCTGTTCCTTGTATCTGAATTAAATGAGTTCTTCCAGAGTCTTAGCCTCCATGCTTTGTGCAGAATCTCTGGATTTTTTGGTGCTAAATGGAGAACTGGGAGCCTGCACAGTATATTGCCAAGTGTTCTCATAAAACAGTGAGGCTTAGTATCAAATGACTGATGGCTGAAGCAAAGGTAATCACCTGTGCATGTATTTTTGGGGTATATTCCTAAGTTATTTTTCTAATCAAGTCTTCTGAAGTATATTAGCTGTTCCAGATTTCAGTGTGCTTTACATAAGATTTTGAATGTCTCCTGCCTTAAAGCCATAGGGTTCTACCACTTGCAAGAATCATTTCTTCAGCTTGAGTTTCTCCATGACAAAACTACTGCCGAATTCATTCCACCAGCAGCATCTGAGTGCTCTGAAACACCAGGTCACCACAATGGCTTTTGGGAAGCCACTGTCATTTGCACTGGCTCTGCAGCTGGGGCTGGCGGGGTCTCACCAGGGGCCTTTTCTCCCCTCTGGCTGTTCATCCACCATTAGTGTTTTGTTAGCAACTGTCTCAAGATTTTGAGTCTCCATTATTAATAGCAAGTGGTCATATAGAAGAATTAGAAGCCA
Source organism: Calyptomena viridis (assembly GCA_013390005.1). Lineage (NCBI taxonomy): Eukaryota > Metazoa > Chordata > Aves > Passeriformes > Eurylaimidae > Calyptomena > Calyptomena viridis. The sequence goes on from WEIV01023310.1 coordinate 86,346, forward strand.
TATTCTTTCCTTCTGTGTTGCATATACCTCTGGGTCTGTTTGAAGAGTGATTGCTTCCAGCAAACAGCTGCATTGAATTCCTCAGATCCAGCTGATTTACTTGTCCCAGCTGCTCTTTGCACATGCTTGTGGACACAGAATTCCTCCTCCTCTGATGGGAATTGGGCTGCACTATGGGGTCTTTTCAGCCTTCCTGGGCTTTTAGTTTGTACCAACTTACTTAAAGTGAGCAGAGGTTTGCTCACAGAGCCAAGTTCTGCTTGGAAGAGAGGGTTGCACCCACTACTGCTTTAAAATCTGGGTGCTACCAGTATCTGACTAAAGGCTCTCAGGAGCAGGAGGTGAATAAGCAATTGAAACACATGTTTTGGGGTTAAGGGCCATTAGAGGCTCAAGTTCCCTTTTGTAAAGGTAGCAGGAACCCATCACTTTTCTGGATATCACAGCCATAAACTTCACTGATTTCAACAGCAGCAGCAGAATGTCAAGAAGTTAAGCATATGTTAGAAAAAAAGAATTCTGTAAGGACTTCAGAAAAAGGATCAGTCTCCTCTGTAGGTAAGTTACATGGGCAATTACTGCCCTCTCAAAAAAAACCCCGAACCGAAAACCAACCTTGTGTTTGAGTTCATCTTGCTTTGTTTCCCAAAAATTGGACTTCAATGTCTGTCTCTTGGAGGATGTTCTGCTGCAAATGTCCGGATCCAGGAATTTGACATACAGTGATTATACCTTCCAATCTTACTTTATATGAATTGATTGAATTTCTTAAATTATTTTCTTCATCCCTCTAGTTTTTGTTGTCAGCTTTTAAACAACTTTTAAATTTTCTGAATGTTCTTTTTTGCCAGAACAAAACATGTCCTTACACTTAGTACCTTACTACCATCACATAAATAGACAATAAGCTTTATATCCTGCTCTGGTATTCCTGTTTGACTGTCTACCAGAACTTATTTTGGGATTCACAGACTTCTAGTGTCTGGATATTAATCTTGTGAATCAGATCAGTGTATTCCTTGCATCACCCCAGCCCTGTGGTATCTGACTTGGCAATATTGTTTGATACGAAGCACTGTAGGCAGCATTCCAAGGCAGCAACTTGTTCCCATGTCTGTTCAGCACTTCACTGAGCAGTTTTTTTTTCCCCTTCAGGTTTTTACAAGGATGATTCCTGAAGCTTTTCTGGTATCATAGTGAGCCATATTGAACAGTAGTGAGCCAAAACCAGATCCCTGAAGCACAGTAGGGAAAACATTTGTAGAATAATTCCTTCACTCAGTTTTTGTAATCTGTCAGCTGTTCTGTGATCTGCATTATTAGTTACAGTGATAGTAGTGTAGTGATCACTTTTATTGGAATGATTTACAGAAGCCTTGGTTTAATAACACCAATAAACTTCATTTTTTAAAAACTTAGAAAAGTGGAAGTTTATTTTTAAAATGCTTCGACAGGCTTGAATTATTTTACATTCTTGAATTTTATGCTGACTGCTTCCCATAGATTGCTCTGTGATTTGCTTAGATCTTAGGGTAGAGCAAAGCCAGTCCTTTTCCCAAGATAAGACATTTTACTCTCTCCCCTCAGCCCCAACACGTTGTTTGCCCATTAGTGCCACTTCCCTCAATAAGACATTTCAAATTTGAAATTAATCCACTGAATTTTCCAGTGTGTCCAGTCTGGCTCAGTGTCATTCCCAGTGCTGGATGTGTGGCAGCTCTGACACAGGGATGTGCACATGTGTACGTTGCTGTTCTGGGATTGTGCTTGCATGTGGTAAAAGAGATTGTGATCACTTGCATTTAGCAGCCATGAGAGTGGGGGTGTGATTGAGATTCTCCATTAAATAAATCTCAGCTGTGGGGATGGAAATGTTGGTAGGGAGATGTAATTCTTGTATTATGGCAGGTGATAACACTAAAAATGAGAATGTGCTTCCAAGCATGTCATCTCTTCATCGTGTCTGATGAATGAATCCAAAGCCTGGGTTAAACTAAAAGTAACTTTTTATTACCTGATCATATTAGTTCAGTAACTTGAGACAAAAGGGTGAAGTTCATTCTGTTCTATTGGAATAAAACTTAACCAAAAGCTTGCCCATATTCCTTTCAGCATCCTCTGTTGCGAAATGGATTTTTTTTTTTGAAACTCTACACATATACTATGAGTGGTAAAGTACTGCCTTCAGTATGGAATGGATTTACTATTTCAATCTTTTCGTGCTAGATCATTTATGAAGTTTATATTCTATTTATATTTCTTGTAAGGAGTTCTTGTTCTGGAAAATAATTTTATTGAGTATGTCATCAGTTTTGATGTGACAAAACTACTTGTCTTGAATAATACGGTGGCTCTTACTTTAAAAATGTTCCAAATATGCAATATGTCTTTTGGGATGAATAAATGGTAAAAATTATGAGAATAAATTTACAACACAACAGAAAGCTGATTTGTATTGTACATAGTCTTTCATTCAGCCTAACTCCAAACTTCAGCATTCCACAACTTCTGAACCTGCTACATTCTGCTTTATTGCAATAGAAGACAAGTTACTAGTTAATGAACCAATTAAAACATCTTAAAATTGGAATCTATTTACCTGCTTATTTTGTACAAATGGGGTTTGCAGCCACATGACCTTCCTCCTCTGTGTGACGTGGTACAGCTGGGCTCTGACAGGTCTGCGTGTGAACCCAGGGAGAGGAGGGCTGAAACGGGGTAGGAATGCAACCTTGGTTTGTGCAAGAGTTGTGTGGGTTTTACAGACCAGACATCCTCAGGGCATTATTCACAGATCATCCTTTAAGAAAACCAACAATCCTAAAGTCTTTTATCTGCACTGTAAATCAGATTGAAATCTGGAGCTCTGTTTCAGTGCTGACTCAGAAGGACATTTACTGAGTCACTTACATAGTTTTCAGCAAGTTTGAGGAAGGAAAGTCTCCTCCTTGTTTGCTGTGTGGTTTGGATCCACCCCAGGGTGCAGTTTAAGTGCACATGGTTGCACTCCAGGCTGTGCTAAGTCCTGGTGTAAGACCCTATGTAACTTGTCTCTGCTGTTTCTCTGTTTAAACAGTTAAAGTCAGAGTTGACATGAAAACATTCTACCAGATGAAGTAGTTGTTTGGGAGTTTTGGAGAGGGGAAAGTAAAGGGCTCAGAAAGTGTTAAATGTGTGCTGCTCTTCATGGGATGCTGTTGGTAGCTCCTTACATTTATCATTATCTTTGTCTGGAATTCTGGTCTTCCACATACCGGCACAGAGCACTTTTCCTGAGACACTGAATGAATTTATATCTGAGTAATGCTACCAGTGAAAAGGGGTGATGAGGTTTGCTCATTTGTAAAGCTTCAGTATCAATATTACAGCTCATTAGGTGTGATATTCAAGGCATTTGATGTTTCTGTTTTATGTGTAGCAGCCACAGGTGACTGGTAGTTTTTCTGTTGCAGAACCTGACTGTAATCCAGCTGTAGCTGGGCATTGTAAGAGACATCTACTGCTCATTTTTTTTCCACTTCACAATCGTTGTAATGGCACATAAGTGAACATGTAGCCTGCAGCAACTTCAGTCATTTTTAATTGAATTTACACCCTTGGGCTGGTCAGGTGTTGGTGTGTCTGTGCTACATGTTGCAGCAATAGTATGTCCTTCCCCTCCAGACTTCTCAGAACTGTAATTCTTCTTTGGCTTCCAATCTTTTCAGATTTAAAGGACTCTCATCCATCTGTTTAAACAGTAAATTTGAAGTTGCTGCCATGGTGCACCTGCAGTATAGTATCATGTTTATACGTTCTTTAATTATGTCCTGGACAATAATAAATTATTAACAATCTCTCCTATTACTACTTCACATGAAGACTGCTTTTGCGGCGAGAGAGGGCGTTCCTTAGCACATCCATGGTCCTGTTCAAAAGGAGACTTAGTAGATAAATAGCAAAAAAATCTTAAATTACTTACATGGTGTTTCTCATTTCAAATCTAGAGAGAGTGGTAAAAAATTATTTGCCTCAAGCTGATGTTTCTCCTGGTAATTAAAAAATACTGGAAGAATTCCATCAGAATCAGCACTTCTGGGATGTTTCTTTGGTGAGAACTGAATTGCTTTGTCAGATGTGTAGGATGTTGCATTTGCTTGGAATGTGGGTGTGCAGGATGTCCCTGCTACTGAATGACTGCCCTTGGATGGGCAGGGAAATGTGTCGGGGAGGCCTTTGATGTAAAGTTGCTCAAGATGGAAGATGAGACCACTGCACTGGCAGAGATCGTTCCCAGCTGAGGCACCTCAGTTCTACTTGTGTGCACATGGACTCGTGTAACAGCGGTGTTGATTTGGTTCATTTGATGTAAATTGTTTCCAGTTCCCATAAAATATATTTCACTGGAGATTATTAAACTGTGGTAAGTTTTTTATTCTAAAATAAAGAACAGTAATTGACTATTTAGTAATACTCTACAGCTGTATGGGTTAACATTTTAATTTCTTGGACTAGCTGAGATCCTGCTGGCTCAGATACTTCATCAGGAAACTGCTGTATTATTCTTTAGATTTTGAGCACATAGTGGAGTTCTTTGGTCCTTTTGGTTGTAAAGATACCTGAAAATACAAAGGTCTAACTGTGTGATGTGAAGGTTACTTCCTTCAGCCTCTGGAGAGCAGACTTGGGGAGCAGTCTGTTTGTCCTGATGAGTATGACCATAGGTGTCCATGACCCAGGTGTGAGCAGACATCTCCAACTGAGGAGAAAGAGGATGATGACTCAGGGCAGAGTCACATCCTGTTAGCAGTGATCAAGGACACCACCACCTCACTCTTCCTGCTTCTGACTAATGGAAGCTGAAAAGCCGTAAAAAGAGGATCTTTGAAATGTGTGGAAAGGGAAAGCCAGTCCTTCAGACATCAGTGGCTGTCCAAATCTTTCATGCAGGCAGCCTACCTGTTGAAAAGCAGCTCACTGCTCAGCACTATGTTATGGAGATATTGGAGTCAAGTGGATCTCTTTGTACTGGTGGGGGCTCTGACTGCAGGCCCAGACACACACAGTGGCCTTGCTTCCATCCAGTGAGACCCCTGGGGTTTTCTCTGCAATTATAGGCTCAGATATTTACTGTGGTGTGGATTCTGGTGGGTTTGGAGAAGTGCATTCTAGAGTTGATTTCATTAAATGTGATTACACCTGCTCCAGTGTCCAGAGTGGGAGAGCTGAACCCCAGTAGTTGGCAGTAGCCATGAGAGGAGGCTGGGAACACTCCAGTGAAAAGCAGTGTCTGGCTCTTGCATCTCAGTGCGTGGTGGTCTGCCTTGTGGTGGGGTTGGTTTTCAGCTGGAGTGTTGCATTTGTGCTAATGGGTGGGATTAAATTGGATGTTAGGAAGAAAAAGGATGGAGTTGAGATGTGTAGCATGTGCTGTGTGCACAGATCTCTGCAGAGGCATCTTGGTTTGCAAGAAGGCATTTAAAAACACCAAAATACACTGGCTGCCTCTCAATAACTTTTGAACTGGCATTGAAGCCAGAAAGGATTTTTTCTTTTGTTTCTGTGCTATATTGCTTAATACATGCAAAACTGACTCTTTTGAGCAAGGAGCTTCTACTAACAGCTTGAGATGTCAAATCACAAATTTCAAATACATTTCAGAACATATTTTGTGATGGAAAATACTTCCCCTACAGCCTTCTGGGGGGTAGTTCTTGTTGGTAGTTGTTGCTTCTGTTTTTCCTCAAATATGTCAGGCTGTTTTTGCTGAAGTAAATTACTTGTCATCTTCAGTTTGTAAAAGCCCTTGTGTAGCCGCATTGTCTCTGAGTGTGTCGCCCCAGCAGCCCTGTGCTGTGTGTTTGGTTGCTTTGGTTTCATGGACAAGCTGGTGGCCTGGGAAGCGTGGCCTGGATTGTGTCACTGTGAGGGATAGCAGGAGCCTGCAGGAGGAAGTTCCAGGTGTCTTGAGAGGAAGGAAAAGAGAGGAAAAGAGTGTTGTGGGGAAAGTTCCCACACAATGCAAAGGAGAAGTGGGGGAGAAGGGTTAGGGAAGGGCAGAGTGGGTCTGGAAAGGATGGGGGTGTTCCTGGGTTTTACCTCAGAGGAGAAACGTACTCTTCCTGCTCTCTGTTCCTGTCAGCTGCCTCCCTCAGCCAGGGTGGTGGTGGAGAGCCCCCAGCTCCCACCCAGTGCAGGGGCAGCTGCCCTGTGTGACCTTGGGTGCAGCGAGGTGGAAGGTGCTGTTGAATGTTTAATGCAATGTGCAAGAGAAGGGCCTCAGAGGCAGTAATGCCCTATGCCTGAACCTTGGGGGAAGCCTGCTCCATTCTTATCCCCTTCCTGGCATTGGCCTGTGGGTCTGCTGTGACCAGAGACTTCCTCTCACCCGTGTGAGCTCCTTCCACCACCACATGAGAGCCAGTGCCATGTGCTTCCCTGTCCCTGAGTGCAGATGATTTGTCCTGCTGTTCTAACAGGGAGGTGACCTGAAGCTGTGCTTGCAGCATTGAGCAGGTGAACAATAAAGTAGTTGCCAGTCATGTCCAGAGGGTTTTAACCCTTCTAGTCACTGAGGTCTCCAGAAAGCAAAGTCTTTGGTCTTGGCAGTCATGGCTGCAGGAAAGGTGGTGGTATGAGATTTGGTGGAGATCACCTTGCAGAAGGCAGCTGCATGTGCTGCTGTGATGGCACAGTGCCTCGGCAAGGTGGGCACAGCCCGTACTGACAGCAGCTCTGGTGGTCTCAGTGCCAGGACTTGTAGGGCACAGTGGAAGGTGGACCTGTCCTGAGTGCACCAGAAGGTAAGATCTGGGGACCTCTTCTGCTGTAGCAAGAATGATGGTGGCAGCACATCCTCTGCCTGGTCTGAGTATTGTCTTGGCTAAATTGTGTATTACAAGTGAGAGGCCTTTGGTGCATCCGTTGCCTCATTCATTGCCTCATCTGTGGAGCTTGGCTTAAGCCATCCCTGTGGCTAAGAGAAACAAAGATCCTTTTAAAACTTAAAAGAATCTTTGTTCTAGTTTTGTCTAATTCTCACTTGTATATAATAATGTATATAATATATATGGAAAAAATTACTTAAATGTTTTGTTCTCTAAATACATGCCAGTGGAAAATGCTTCATTGATACTTCCTACAATCCCGCAGATCCAGACAATGCAGTTCACAGTACTGTTTTAATCTACATTTGCTGTTAAATAAAATCGTTAATTTTACCAGAAGCAGATGTCAACTTTCTAGACTCAAAGCAAAAAACCCACAATGCAACAAAGCCTCCCAAAACAAAAGGAAAAAAACCTTTAGACTCGGTGTGTGGCCTAAATGCAGCCATCCCTATGCCTGTGCTGCTAATTGGGCCCTGCCTGTCACCCTCTTCAGCCCTTGGGGTGTTGGACGCTGCTGAGAAGGAACCCTCCCCCATTACAGAGCATTGCAATAGTTGTTACACGATGTCTCTCTGTGGGAAGAAAAATTCAGTTCACACCCTGTAAGTCCAAACTATAAGGTAAAAATAATCCCTTTCTATTCTCTCCTAAACAGAACTGCTCCTGGAAAGCAGAAACAAACCCTAGTAATTGCTCTGTGTCCCTGGAGTCCTTAACAGAGCATCTGCAGACATGACAGGAACAAGACCTGCTCCGGATCCCTGCAGTTTTCCGCAATGGCAGAGATCAGTTCATGCGTTACTGTTTCAGTGCTGTGTGTGTGCTCAGTGCTGTGGCATTACAAAGAAGATGACTTTATTTTCCTGCTGCAAGGAGGTTGAAATCTTAACATCCTGAACATATGGAAGGAGAGTTTTCTCTGACTGTCCAAAATCATAAAATGTAAGCTGGGGGGAGAGGGGTGGCCACGTGCATGCTCTGTGTTCAAGGAAAAGCTATTTGTGCTCAGTGTAATGGCAATATTTTTCAGTTGCAGCTCTCCTGTGCAGAAGTTTAATCTCTCTAATATGGACAGACTGAGAGCAATGAGAGCTACATCACTTTTAATTTAGCCAGTTTCCTAAAAACAAAAGAAATCTGTGTCGAGTATGCATTTCGGGTCACTTTTGCACCTTTTTTTTTGTCTGTGTTTCTATTTATAATCTGGACAGTTCTTACACTTCCCAACCTAGTAAGAATGTATTTACTGAACATTAAGAGGGAAGGTTTCCTCAATTTGAGCTGAGCACCATTGCCTTTATTTATATAAACAGTGACATCATCTTTTATGGCAGAACGGGAACCTTAAACAGTTATGGGAGAGCAAATTTTAGGAAGTGTCCTTATGAGACATGTGTGATTCATCTTCAAGTGTCTATATTTAAGAAAGACACTGTATTCTGAGTCAGATCACTCTGTGATCATTACTTCTTTTCAAACTGTAATTTATGACCAAAAATTAGTAGCTTTTTTTTTCTTTTGAACTATGTGAAAATTGGTGCTTGCAGCCTGCTGGGGAGTGTGAGGGACAGCACAGACAGCTCTTTTGTCCTCTTCCAGCTTTCTCCAGAAATCTGCTTTTGCACTCCTCCAAAAGCCTTTTGTAAATGATGCCTGACCCACATGGTGATGGCAACGGCTGCCTTGTTTCTGGGATTCAGTGCGTTAGTCATCCAAAGTGGTGATGTTCAGGGCACTGATGAACTGCCAGTAAAGTGCTGGGTTTCCTACTGGAGGAGTTTGCTGATGTCTGTTAGAAAGTATCCCCACAGTCAGGTTCAGTCTCTTCTCCATCACACAGCATGAAGGAAATGTGCAGCCTTTTTGGCCAGAGCTGAAAAAGCAAAATGATGTGCCACAGAATGGCTGAGTTGCTGCCAAGGGTAAACATCTGCTCTACAGCTTGTCATTCAGCCTTTAGAGATGTCTTGTGAGCAGCCAAGAGCACTGGCCTGGCTGGGTTCTTGCATCTGTTTTGTACCTGAATGGGAAATCACTCCAAAGGGGAAAGCCATGGACTGGCAGACCTCACCTCTGTGCCAGCTGCCACCTCTTGGCAGCAACACACTGACCTACCTGCTGGAGAGAGAAAACCCTGTTTTCTCTGCCATGTTTACTGACAAAAAATTGCTCCTGTTGTGAATTGTCATGAGGAAGATAGATACATGCTCCTCATTTCCTAGCACTTGCCTTGGTGCAGGGAAATGTCTCTGTGCCTCCTCTCACTGTCAGGAAATGACTTTGTGCTGTCAGGCCAGGACAGAGACTGCAAGTTATTTGTATTGGTTGGTTTGTTTAAAAAAAGGTAGACAAGTGTTCAGCAAGCATTAGTGATTGCTTTCTGTGAGTTTGCTTTCAAACCTGACCTCGTGCCATGGGAAAGGCTGGTGTTATAGCACTGCTGGACAACTGGAGGTGCCATGTCCCAGCGTCCTCCAGCCATGTCCTAAGCCTGTGTACCTTCTGTCCTCTCTGAATTGTTTCCTCTGTAAATGAAGACAAATCTTGCATTATTCCAGGGGCAGAACACGTTTCCCAAACCTGTAGTGAATATTGCCACTTCTCCTTGGCTTTAAGCCAGGGCTGGCTCAGCAAACTTTTGGGTCAGATTTCCTGATTTCTCTCGTCTGGCTGTTGCCTTTTCCTGTTGCCACTCACAGCAGTGCCAGGCTCTCAGCTGGAGTGGGGGAAGCACTCCTGGACTGGCCCATCAGCCTGGTGTCTGGCTGTGAAGGGCTCCAGTGCTGCCAAGGTGGTTCGGAGGAGGTCACCAACTTGGTTTTTATAGCTCCTGCTACGTATAACTAATGCCTGGGTTTTACACTAAAACCTGAAGAAGACGACATCTGAAGGTGTTCTGTCTTTGCAGCTCCCTGTGGGAGGAGTACCTCCCTGATGGCACTTCATGCTTTGTTTCAAACTTACCATGTGTCTTCATTCTCAACCCAAAACAGCAGTTTTATAAAAGGAGATGAGCCCAGCTGGTTTGAGGGTAGAAATGAGATTATTTGGGGCATGTCACAACTGTATGCCAGCTCTTCACTGGGTCCAGGGTTACAGCTGTGTCCCAAACAGATCCTCAGTGTGCCCCTCTACTGGTGTGGGCCTGCCCAGGGCTAAGGGCTAGTGTCCTGACTGACATGTAGGGCAAGTAGCAGTTTTTACTCCTGCTTCTAGGAAGGTGAGGAGATTTGGACCAGTTTTGGAGAGTCTGGTCCTTTTATGAGAAGTTTTTGGGTACCACCTTTGTGTGATAATCTCAGGAGTACCCTTGAGATACCATTTATCTAGAAGATTTGCTGTGCCTGGTAACTTTTAGGGATGTGTGTTTCTTCCTGGCCTTACTAAAATCCTGGTGAGCCATCTGGAAATTTCATCCTGTGATTACTCCAGATTCTGGAAGACCTTTTGTAACTACTAATCCCAGAAACAGATTTTTCCTTCATCCTGTCTGTCAACACAGCCTTTAACTTATTTTTATGGGCTTCAGCACATGTTTGAAGCATCACTGCCTTAGGATAAGGTCCTTTTTTTTCCAGACTATTTCAGCGCTCCTCATATCTGTGTATAGCATTTTTTGAAGAAAGGCTATTTAGCGGGTGTTTAGTAGGATCTTCTGTGTCTTTTAAAGCTTCACACACCTCCAGTTGCACACCTAGAACAGGAATCGGCGTTAATTAGGAAATTAAGCTTTGCAATACAATCTCTTTTGCTGCAATAGAATTGAGTAATGTTTTCATTAGTAAGACATGCCAAAGATTGCATTGAAAAGTACTGATCCAGTTAAAGAAAGGGGGGATAAAGGAAAGAGACTAATCTAAACTAACTGGTGCTGTGCTAGACTCTTAATTTTTTTCCCTTTGTGTCTTGCCCATTAGCAGTTGTTTACCCACCAAAATAACTTGTGCATGAAGTTTGCTGTGTGTGTCTTAACTGCTTTATGGAGGCAGTGGGATCTGGCAGGTAGGAATCAGTCCTGTGTGCAGGAAAAGCTCCTTGACATCGAGGGAATTTAGGAGGGTTGGTATTGTGATCTTGCCTTGAATCATGGCCTTGTATTCCTGCAAGAACATAAGGCTGCAGGCAGAGGTTCAGAGACACTCTCTGGAGGAGGTGTGCAGGACACCTTCCCCATGGTGCCAATGAGATGGAGAGGGCAGGAAGACGTTTGTGTGTGTGTGCAGACCACAGCAATGGGCTCACTGCAAGTGTGCAGTGCTTCCAGGATTTTAGCACGTGCTTCTTTGTAGGCGTGAGCCCTGGACTACATGTACTCCTTGTGCACTTGGACAAGATCATGTAAAGCCACCCTCTACAAGTCAGCAAAACAGGGGGAGCTGCCTTCTTTTTCTGTCTTGTGGAGGAAGAATTCTCAAGAAATGCTTTTCCATTTCTTGGGAAAAACAGAAAAGCTTGACCTAATTGCTGCTCTAAATTTAGGCCTATGGCTCTTGAAAGGCCCGGCAGGATATAAAGCCACCAGTTACCAGTTCTCATTTTTACTAGAACTTCAAAGTGTTTCCTTTTATGCAGTAATCTTAAAACTAGTCCAAGAAAATACTCACATGATTACTTAGATATTCCAGTTATGCCACCAATATGGAAACTTGAATTAAGATATTTTCCACAGGCAGTGCTTCCATTGTTAGTTAAATACAGTGGTCTGCTTGCTTATAGGGAAGGTACAACCTCCTTTTCATGGCCTGAGAAATGGTTGCAGCTCAAAGCTGAGCCAAGAGTGATGACTGATGGATTAAGAAAATGGGATCTTAATATAGTCACCAAATTCCTGTTAGACTTTAAGTGTTTTTTAATCATAGTCACATCCTTCTCTGGAAAAGAAGCTTCACATGGACCAGACAGTACTCATTTATTAAACAGTATTTTAGTGTTTGAGATTACAGTTCCCATCTTTATCAGTCATGCATTGTGTCCAAACTTTATCAGTAGAGATAAAAGCTCATGTAGCTCCATTGATTAAAAGTAACATTAGTACTCAACAAGCCATAGCTAATCTGCTAGGGGTTGTGACTATATAATGTCAATACATTATGAAATTGAGAGGGATGTGGGTGTTTTTCTATCAGATTATTCTGGGTTGTTTTGTTTACTTTCTTGGTAAGTGCAGTCATGAGGGCAGGGTCTGAGATATTTAATTTTTTCTGCTGAAATTACCTCATGATGGCACTTGACCTTGCAGTCAAGCCAAGGTAAGTTCGTCCCTTGGTTGCTGGACCCAGGAGAGCTGCAGTAGATGCACCAGGTCCTGGTCAGGAGGAAATCCTGGAACACCAAACAACAGCCACCAGGGCCAGCAGAGACCTGTCATACTTGAAGTGGTTTCAAGGACTACAGGATGTGTGGTCAGAAATGAAGAGATCATTCAAGGATCGTTTAGATGTAGAGAATTCCTCCTGGTTAAGCAAATATCCTGCCAAGTTTCTCCTGGAAGATAATTCAATGTGTAAGGCTGTACCTTTTCCAGATTATGACAGATGGGATGTAAAAGAAAGAAACTTCTAGTTCTCCAAACTTAGAAAGCATGTGGGCCTCAAACTCTTTTCCCATTTGGAAAATTTGCTGTTAAGAAAAGGAAATAGATTTTTATAAGCAATATTTAATTCAAGCATTTGGCTAATTCTCCTGCTGCAAAGTTTTTAGGTCAAAGTCTGATTCATTGGTGTGGATCTGGAATGAAAGGGATTAGGAGAGGAAGTAGACTCTGAAGTTAGGAAAACTGGTTTCTTTTCCGCTAAGCATTTTTTTCCTACTCATCAAATGTATATTTAACCTATGTTTCTATTTTAAGCGTTGTAGGGAAACTTACTCCTACACGTCTGCCTTTGCTCTTTTTCTGCCCATTGTCAGCAGCTCTGCCATGGGTGTGTTCCATTTTACTTTTGCAGAAAGGGATCCTGGTCTTTCCATATTTGGGGAAGTTTCTGGACATGACATTGTTGTACAGACGCTGGGCATTTATACGTTTATTCCATTAGATTAGAGAATGGAAAACGGGTGGTTTATTATTCTTATTAGTCACTGAAAGTATTTGTTAAAGTAGCACCCTGTTCACAATGGGATGTTCTGCAGTGGTGTGGGCACTGGGGAAGCCGTGGCCAGTACCTTCCTTTTGTTGCTACGTGTATGTCTGTTCACACAGGCGTGTGTTGTGTTCAGGATTCCTACAGGGATAACTTTGGGGATCTGTCTGAAAACTTTTCTTTTGGCAGTAAGGGCAGTCTCCCTCTGTCTGTCCTTGTCTGTTGTGTGTGTGACTTCAGCTCCTGCTGTCCACCGTCCCACTTCCTTCCAGCCTCCAAAGCCTTTTCTCTTCCCCTTGCCAGTACTCTCATTCCTAGGTTTCAGAGACCTGGCAGTCATTGGTCTGACAGTATCCCACAAGATCATGAATGGTGCTTGTGAGTGCTTTTCCTTGCTGCATTCATAAAGCAGCTACAAAGAGACTATCAGAGGAGACAGGTCTGCATCCCAGGCCTGCTCGGTTACTGTGGAGCTGTGATGGATTTACTGCTTTCATAAATACAGCAGACAGCATTGCCAAACCCAGTGGTTTATCTGGGGCCACCCATGTGCTCTGCAAAGAATAGCTCATCCTCAGAGAAAAGAATAATGGGGGGTTTCCCTGAGTTTGCAGTAATTACCTTGGAAGTAATTATGTTGCTCAAAAGATAGAGAGCTGCTGCTTGATATGTGAGAAAATGGAGATAAAAACAAGGTGGGTTAAATGTGACAAGTCTTTGGGCAGGCAAGGGCGGGTGGCAGTGGGACACCAGCCTTGCCCCTGCTCTGGAGAGGAGGGAGTACTTTGATGAAATTCACCTTGGGGCCAGTAATTAGTCAGGTGGGAGTTTCCCACTAGAATTGAGGGTGTCCTGGGAGGTCTCCTGGAATAGGGAGGAAAGTGGGGGCTTGGCAGTGCAGAGGGACCTCTTCATTTTTCTCCCAGTTTTCACCATGTAATTCATGCTTTGCTCTGTAAAGCACTGTTATATAGTTTGTATACATTATGTAAAATAAGTTGTATTCTATTATATTGGAGATACACAAATATAAAATAAAGTCAAAGGATGGAGTAAAGTAGCTGTGTGGTAACTGGACCCCCAGTCCTTGACTGCCTTGGTTGTCCCATTCCTCAGGACTGTGGTTGCAGGTCTCTGCCATCCCTGGAATGATTTAGGAGTTTTCCACATGATATGATGTTAAATACAGGCTGTCCTGGATGAAAAGAGAAGCACAGATCAAATTCTGTCGCACCAGTAGAGCCTGTCTCCATGATCCCAGGCTCCCCTGCTGTTCGTGGCATTGCACAGCTCTTGCATCTCAGGAGTTTTTGAAACAATTTTTAACTGTGCTTCAGTTTTTTGAGGCTGCTGCTGAGGAAAAGGTCTGTTACATGTCCAGGCACAACTGATACATGGGCCCTTTAGGAGTAGTACCAGTAATGGGACAGCATGTGGCAATTTGTAATCTAGGGAAAGCAAAACCCCAAATCTCCAGAGTTTGGATGGGAGGAGGCCGGGAGGGCCATGAGGATGGCTGTGAGCACTTCACATGGGCAACTTGTTGCAAGAGGTGGAGTCTACCCAAAAGTGCCAAGGTGAACCTTTTATGGGAACAAAGATGATGTGAGCTGTGTGGCACCAGGGCAAGACCCTGCTTCTGCGTTCCATCCCTGAGACAGGAGGTGCAGCCTGAACCCCCGTCATGTGCTGTGGGGCAGCCACCCTCCCAGGGCAGCCGAGAGGAAGAGCCATAAATCCCAGCGGCTCCCGAGCACGGCCAACGGGGCGGGGGAGTCAGACTTTTGGGGCTGTGAGGGCTGCCAAGGAGGTCAGCACGGGGGGCTCCCGGCACAAATCCTCCTGCTCTGTGGGAATTTCCTTCTTGAGTGACTGCTGCACTTTTTAACCCGAAGATTAATGGAAGGGGGCCATGGAAAGGGCCAGAGTGCTGGGTATTAGTTCATTAGTCTCCGAGCAAACATGCAGCCGGTGAGTCACCAGCACTGCCTTGTGCACAGAGGCTGTGCCTGGAGCTCTCCCAGAGCCGAGTGATCCGGCCCAGCCCTGCAAAGGCTGGGAACTTGTGGGACCAGATCACCTCATGCTGTGACTGCGGGCTGTTAATGCTATAAAATAAAAACTAATCTAGATTAATTACACTGCACATGTTATTAATCCGTAATCCCGCTCCTTGGCCTCTTTTCCTCCCAGCATAGCTCCCCGTTGTTTTCTTTTCCTCTCTTAAGGTGTTCTTGACTTCCTCTGGGTTTCTCTATTTCTTCCAAAGGCTGGGAAGACAAAGGTGTCTGGGGCTGGCAGCAGCGTGCCTGTTCTGCTGGGACAGACCCATGTCTGTGTACATAGAGGCATAAATGGCCAGTTGGAGATGTCATTCAGCTTTGATGGGTAACCAGCCACAGCAGTGGCTTTAGATGGCAGTGAGGTGCTGCAGCACAATGGGGTGAGTGTCTGGAAGTGCTCCTGGTCATACAACTGTGGAATATCCTGACTTGGAAGGGACCCACAAGGATCATTGAGTCCAACTCCTGGCCCTGCACAGGGCAACATCAAGATACCTCAAGTGATGATCCTGCAAGGGGATGCACACAGAATGTGTCTGCTTCCATGATGTTACAAAGATTTGCTGTTACACCTGACAGAGATGGGTTGAAAATTAAATTCAGTCATTCAGGGAAATGCCACTTCTTACTCTGAAATACCAGTCGTCTTTCCCACATGGAAGTGGTGGTGCTTATGTGCAAACTCATGTGTGGTCCTGGATGCAGCACTTTAGGGTGAGCCAGCCCCTCTCTGCCCTGCAAGGACCTGGAGGCAGAGCAGGAAAGCTAGGCCCCTCCAGCTCACCCTCCATCACGGGATCCTGGCACAGGGTTTGTTTAGCAGCAGGTCTGGGGGTTGAGCTCTGAGGGACCCACAGCCATCATGACTGAGCATCATCACCTGCCTGTGCAGCTGCAGAAGGCTGTTGTCTGTCCCACTGCTCTGCTTGGAGTAGTGCTCAGCTCCAGTAAATCTATTGCTGCAATAGATTAGGGAGTGACAAGGTGTCAGCTCAACAGAGCAGCGGGTAGGATGAGATCTGGTTGCCATCTGGAGTCTGTGGCAGCATTCCCAGGGACTTGAGTGGGAGAAGCACCAAGACGCTGATCTCCTGAGATGATGAAGATCTAAGACTAGCTAAATCTGGACAAAATAAGCTGTACTTTTGTTTAGCTGTGAGGTGTTTCAGGCAAGAAGAGACTTTGAAAGGGCCATCACAAAGGATTGTTTCACTTTCATGTTATGCCAGTGAGATCAGTGGATGCTCCAGTGGGGTCCCAGGGTGAAGTGCCCAGAGGTCCCCAGCCCCCTCAGGAAAAGTGATGGATTATGGGCATCATTCAGGTATTATCCAAAGTGCTATGAACTATTTTCTCTTGCAGTTGCTTCCGGCAGGTGTTTTTAAATATGGTGACCATTCATTCTTTTCTCAGCTCTTGTTTTTCCCCCCTCTTCACCCGTTTGAACACTGTTGCCACAGGGGAATGGGTCAGGAGGGTCTGGAATTTTTTTCCTTTTTTCTTTTTAAGCAACTGCATTTTTAAATGACATGTTTATAGGTATGGACCTAATTTTCAAAACAAAGTGCACCACTAACTTTCCAAACAGCTGTTGCAAAAGAGAGCCCAAGTTGAAGAATTTTTGCATCTGTATCTCTGACTGTGTCCCTGTAAAAGTGGTGTCAGCACAGAGGATTCTTGGGGTATGTACAGGAGGGGCTCATGACCCCATGAGGCAATAAGCAGCCGTGCTTTGAACTATTATTTTATCCCAGAGTCCCCAGGCAATCTGGACCTTGACTTGAAATTGGTGAAAATGCTGAACTCCTGAGAAGTTCCCAGGGGAGAACCCCCTTGGGAACCAGGGACCCTGTTAGCAAGGAAGGGGATCCATGGGAGGGGAGCTGGCCCTGTCCACACCTGAACCCCTTCCCCCTGCACCTGCTTCCCAGCGAGCACCAGCCTTGGGAAGTCGTGGCATTTCCCAGTAATGCCAACACATCCACAGTGTTTTCAGTGGCACTTTGTGCATCTGCTTTAAATTGCTTTAAATTATAGGCAAGGGGTTGGCTATGTTTAAAGAGACTCAGAGGTGAGACCAAAGAAATGAGGCTTAAAATTCAAAGCAATCTGACCTGCCCTACCATGGCGTAATGGTGTGAGTAAGGCTCTGGCGTGGAGCCATGGTCCTGCCTCCTGGGACAGATGCTTTAAAAGCTCCTCACATGGGCAGTTCAAATGATGTGCACATGGGGGAAAAGAAAATAGTGTTTAATTGAAATTCTGCACATGTATGTATGTTTTTAGGATAAACAAAACAGATTGGGCAAATATTTATTTCTGCCCCTACTGCTACAAAGCAAACTTTCCCACAGCTTTTGACAGAGATAATCTGTTTTTTAGCCATGATGGTGAATTTGTAATGACAACTTTTCATTCTGAATGTTTCAGGATTTCCTGATTGGTTCTCATGCAATTATTTTGATTAACAATGAGGTTTTCAGACCAACTTGAAAGGGTCTCAGAGGCTTAGAAATAACCTGGCTCTTGGTTATTCCTCTCACTGGGATTATTTTCTGCAGCTTTCTAGAACTTGAATCAAATTCTTTGGAAATCAAAGATAACTACATCTTAAAAATATTTCATATCTTCTCCCCCTTCTGAGAAGTGTTTCTTTAAGTTTAGAAAAATGCTTGTTCCCATATCAAAAAACCAAAAACATAGGACTGTAATAAGAATGAAAACCTAATTTTTTTTAATGCAAAGGTGTATTTTTATTAAAAAGATGAATGCTTTAGATGGTCGTTTCTGTGAGAAGACAACATCTGAAAATAGAGACTGAGAAGTATTCAGGGAATTTCTGATAAACAAAGAAATGAGATCTCATACTAGGAACCTCTGGTTGTTTCTCTTTCATTTATAAACAGGAGGTAGCTTAAGGAATTAAGAAACATCCATTAGGCTGTTTGCTCAGATTTCACTGTTCTGTTCTTATCATTTATATTTTTTACCCTTTTTATAAGATGATGTGGAAATCTCAGACTAGCTTTAGAGTGTGCATACCAGCAGATCCCCTGCTCATTGCCTGTCTGTACAGGGAACAGCCTTCAGGAGTTCCCATTCCCATCATAAAATCCCATCAACAGCAAATATCCTGAAGTAAAAGCAATGTATAATGTGTTTGGACCCAGTGTATCCTGGGCAGGGTCCAAATCAATTGGGACTGCACCTCCTTGAACTGGCCCCACAAATGCCCACAGCCCACTGGGCTCCTGCTCATGGGCAGGGGAAGAATAGGAGCCCTGGCTCCTGCTCTCAGGGGATGCATGTGGGGTAACCCAGCCTCTCTATTTTCAGATGAGAAGTCACTAACATTTAATTCAACTGTTTAACTGACCTCAGGAAGGGCTATGGCTGGGCTGGCCTGAGTGCTGGAGCTGCCCTGTGCTTCCTGCTGCCCACTCTGGCACTGGCATTGCCATCCCTCACCAAACTGCAGGGGAAGGTGGAAGGTCGATGTCACCCAGCTGAGCCTAAGTTTGCAATGTAACGCTGTGAAACGGCTGCTGGGACAGGTTTTTCATTCAGAATCCGTGTCCTATATTAATTTGTCACCTTATAATAATTTAAATGTAATAGCAGATTTAAGCATCATAATGGCAGAACCCAGTGAGAACTGAGAAGGGTGGTTTCCATACAAGCTGAGAAGCCTATAAATGAAAAAAAACAAACAGTTTTTACTTTCCCTGGAAGTGAAGCTTTCTGAGTTCAAGCAGTTACCCAACCAAACTGTTTAAGTTTAGCAAACACACCAGCTAAAGGTAAGTGCATGTAGCAGAGTATTTTCTTTTACACCACAGAAAGTGGAAACATAAGCTTTGTGTCTGATGTCATCTTCATACAGAGGGGTTTGAAATGCTGGCTCCGGTCTGAAGTATCGTTACTTTTACAGTGGACTTTTAAAAAGTCTATTATTGCTGCTAATATTATGTGTATGTATTTTAAAAGTAATTTCCCTGGACTCCAATAAAATTTTCTAACAGAGTTTTGTTCTCTAAACAATTTTAACCCGTGTTTCGCCTTTTGGAGAGTACTTTTGGCCCCCAGGCAACGCAGAAGAAAAATTGCTGGCTAAGTAACACCAGATGCAGGAGAGACTGCTGGCCGCTAGAGAGCTCCCAGATGAGGCGGCCTTTCAGGCTGAAATACAAGTATGTTTTGTAATGAAAGAAGAAACCCTCTTTTACTTTAGGGCACAGGGACCAGCCATGAAACACAGAGAGTTTTTTTGGCATGTGCTACAGCAAGAGACATCATTATCCGTAATTACATTTTTCATACAAATCAAAAGCTCCAAAGCTGCTCTCCCTCCAGAGCAAGGTTTGGAGAATTATCTTAAATGTTGGTTTTGCTGATCTCAGGGATGAATGAAATCTGCTGCAGCCCATCAATAAGGGTGTCTGCACAGGGATTACTTGTCAGCCACCATCTCGTGCGCCATCGGTGGTGGAGCCCCAGGGATGCCATGTGTCACCTGGAATTACAGCACTGCAGTAAGAGCCTGCTGCTCTGAGGAAAAGGGGCAGGGGGGCACATCTCCCTCACTCAGGCTCCTATTATTGAGGACAAAAGTCACCTTTTGTGTAACTCGAGGTGCCTGGGAATTTAGGGCGGCTGGCTGTGGCATGCACTGATTGTCCTTGGGGATTCACCTGGGCAGGAAGAGACTAGAGGGGTGAACCCACTCTAGAGGGGCTGGCTGAGGGTCGTGTTGTTTATATTAGGCTAAAATGCACTGGGTTGTCTCAGGGGTCTCAGCAAAGCCCATGCCTGGAGAGCTTGCAAGTGGAGCCCAGTCGCTGGGTGCAGGATGGGACATGCTGGCATCAGAGCTGCGAGTCACAGGAGCCTTGTGCTTGTTGTTTGGTCTGAGCACTTGGTCACCAGTGATTCCTGCAGATGCACTGGAAAGGACGTGGAGGTTGAGCAGGGGTTGGCAGCAGCTGGGCTCAGCACAGCGAGTGCCAGTGTGCATTGTGCCCTCGGGGCACTGCAACACCCTGGGGCACCTTAGGGCTATTAGAAAACCTCAGAAGCAGCTTGGCTCTGCTGTCTTCCCACTGGCCCCATGAAATACTCCTGTCCCTGCCATGTGTAGCCTTCCCTGTGACTCTCTACAGCTCCTTTGGAGGAGGCTGGTAAGTGGTCACACCTGTCCCTTTCCTGTGACTGCTCCTGCAGCCAGGTGAGAGGGCAGCCCACTTGTGGCAGCAGCTCCGAGCACAGGGTTTTGTACTGAGCCATGATTTCACACCTAACAAGTGGTGTTTGAAGAAGCCTTGCATGAGGCCAGACTTAGCTTAATTTCCTGGGGGCGCAGGAGCCTAAACATTCCCATCGGCCAGCTCTGAAAGGCTGCAGGGGACAGTGTGGTGGCTGAAGGTAAGAGTTAGGCTGCAGCTGGGGTGGGGGTACAGAACACAGCGACTCGAAACGCAGGAAGTTTCCATTGCTCAACAGTCATTACAGCAGAGAAGTGCAGGAGGAACATTGAGGTCAGGGCTGACATCATCACGTAAGTATTTTATGCATCTTGCTGGAAATAGCAGTATTTTGAGTCCCTGGTGGCTGACCCTACTCTGTCCTATGCATTATGGTAATACAACGTGCCGGGGCAGGGTTTGGTGTACAGGAAGCTGGAAACCCAGTGGGCTGTGAGGACAAAGCAGAGGCATCTTCTTCCCTCTGCTTTTGGACAGGCATCTTGAGCTGGACCACAAAACCCCAATTTGAGGAGTCCCTCTGATCAAAGGAAGGAGGTAGGTTGGTACCCAGGCATGGGCATGGCCAGACTAGGGCTGTCTGGGGGTTACTGGCAGCAGGGCTGGGATGTTTTAGGGCCACCTTCCAGTGTGCCGTTGCAGTTCTGGGTTTCTCCTCTGCCAGAAGCCATTTCCACCCCATTCTATTTCCCAGGGGCTTGATGAGAAAGCAAAAAAAGTGCTGTCGAAGGTTTTCCCCTTCCCTTCCAAAGTGTAAGCCCCTGAGGTCCCTGGAAGGGATTTGGCAGCCACAGGAATGCGTGGGAATACAGGAGACATCGGTACGGGATTAGGGGGTGTAAATTGCTAAAAGGAAGATCTCACCAAGGGCTTCTCTGCATCTCACTCACCCTCAAGTCTCAGAGCAAAACTGCCCACGCCGACCCCCCACGTCCTGACCTCTCTCAGGTGCATGTCCTTGTTCTCAGCAGCCTTGGACAAGGGTGTGCTCAGTGTCCCTGGCAAGGGGCGAGTGCAGCGCCACACTGCTTCCTGATATTTTTCCCTCCAGGGCGTGAAGGAGTTAAACTTTGCAGATGGAAAGCGAACTGAAGATCAGACCAGCAGCCTGGTGACCTCCCGCTGCTGGGACAGCAGCAGCTCCCAGCCAAGCCCGGCAGTTCCATCCATCCATCCACCGGCTCGGTGGGGCCGCGGGAGCAGCACACGGTAGGTGCGAGGGGCGGCGTGTCCGGGCATCATGTGGGACCTGCCCTCGGCTCCGGCGGGACCCCCGGGGCTGGGGCCGGAGGGCGATGGCAAGATGTGAGGATCTGTGGGATGGAGGGAGCACCGGGAGGGCTGTCCCTGCTGTGCTTTCAGAAAGGAGTTTGCTCGAAGTGAGCCTGTCCTGACACTGCCTGGGAAACTGTGATTTCTTGCCTTTTGAGACACCCAGTCGGTGGATAACGAGGGCTTGGGAACAGTGTAGTTTTGCAGTTGAACTCCTTCATGTAGCAAGGGAGGATACTGGAGGTTTATTTCTCCCTGATGAGGAAGGAATGATGACCGCATTATTTAATTCTGCTCACTGATGATGGTCAGCTATTTACCAATAAAAGCAGAAAGCGGTGCATGTTGGTTTAGTTTCTAAGTAATGAAAGATTTTGATATAAATAGAAATAGGGTTTTTTTTCCTTGAACTGAAAACATTGTGGTCTGATTCTAAGTAGTATCAGACATAGTCTGTTGTGCTAAGTCTGCGTTGTCTCCATGGCTCCTCAGTTTATTGTGTGATAGCAAAGACTCTCTGGTTCAAAGACACAGTGTCGGTATATTTTCAGTGTCATCAGAATGTTTATTTTACGGTAATAAATGGTATAGTCTTACCTAAGGATTTGCATAAACATTTATTGTATTTACATTATCAAACGTAATAATTTTGCATTATAGAAACAATTCTTCTTGTTCAGAAATCACAGCTAAATCAAAAATCATGATAATTTCTGGTAAAGAAGCAAGGTTTAGACTTAGTTGAAAGGAAACCAAGTCAAACTACAGCCCTATAAAATTAAAACTAAAGTAGTATATAGTTCCCCTCACTACAAGAATATCCTTAACCCTTATGGCATTATATGTTTTCCCTTAGAGAAAAAAGAGAAAACATATTTCCCTAAAATTTGAGACTTTTTTTTTTGACTGAGATGTTCTTGCAATGTTGTCTGAAGGAGGTTACCAGAGGGATGGCTGCTAAGTGGTGGTTTCTGACCAGGCAAATGGAACTGCAATCACCACATGACAGAGTTAGAAAAGCTCAAATTGCTCTTTACTGAAGTCCCAGTCACTAGGACTTGATACCCCAAGGTACTTTCTGGCCAGAGATGAGGTTCTTGATTGCAGAAATGCAGATCTCCTGGTAATTGAGCTTGATTTATTCTTCCATATCACAGAGAACGTGTCAGTGTTATTCTTTGGAAGCATGAACTCTTCCAAATGCTAACGTGCAGGGAGAAAGAAAATAGCAATTTTTATTATCTTCTTAACAACAGCCCACAGGAATGTGTTCTGCAGTGAGTGCAGCCTGTGAGTCCTCCTGCCTCAGCTCCAGCACCTTTCCTGGGGGCTGGGCACAGCCGGAGACCCCTCTGCCAACTGGCCAAAGGCCCAGGAGGGAAGTAATAATCCAAGTGGGAGGAAAGGAGGCTTTTGGATGTTAAGAGAGGAGCTCTGAAAAGTCATTAGTAGAAATGCAGTGGGGAGCCCCATTCCTGAGAACACCCTAGAGACAGCCTGTGACTGAGATCCATGGGGAATCTGGGGGCATCTCCTGTGGCCAGGCAGCATCTGATGTAGGTGACACCAGATGGGACCCTGGTGATTCATCTCTTAGGAAGGGATGCTGGATGCTATGGCTTTTGCCATGAGGCTCATTGGCTTCACACCTTCCTGCAGTGGTGGGGTTTGCTCTGCAGACATCCCTGTCTGCCCCATGTTGTCAGTAACTGATGTCACAGAGAAAAATGTCCTCAGGCAGAACCTGCCCAGCCTGGTGGGGTTTGTTCAGTAGGGACTTGATGCTATTCCAATTCAAGTGCATAATATAACTCCCATTGATGTTTTTCATTTACTTATGACTTTCCGTGGACTCTCAATTACCACTGCAGCCGTGCCCGGAGCGTGAGGGGGGTGCACAGCACAGAGGAGTCTGCTGTATCCTGTTTTTGTAGAGGGCTTTTCCTCTTAGTAGTTGTAGTGAAAACAAACATGTGGGAGAACAATGGGATTTTTTTTTCTGCTTTCCTCTACATTTTTAAATACAATAAAAAAGCCCATTAAAATTAAATAAAGCATGTTAACACAAAAAAAAAAGGATTCCTATATGTTAATGAGGAAAATAAGCGTAACTATGTGAATATGCAATCAAAAGCACAAAGGTCATTTGCCTTCTTGATCTCAGCCTGTATTTTTGCAATTGAAAGCCTATTCATTAAGTACCTGTGAAAACAGGGCACTGGTAAAGCAGAACAATGCCTGTGCCATAAAGCCGTTATCTGTAATAGAGGGTCAGCTTCACACCCCAGAGAAACACCCTCGAGCTGCTGCTTCGGCACTCTGCAGACTTCTGAATCATCGTCTCTGCAGGGAGCAAAGGGAAGTCCACAGAAAGGATTTCCTTTCTTCACATAAACTCAGAGGTATTGTATTTGTTGTGTCTAAAATATTTTGCAATGATCAAATAAGGATAATTCTAGTTGCTAGAAAAATGGAAGTGATACTAGGATGTTAATTCTTTCTAGGAGTAAAACTTGGAATCACTGTTCATGCAACAAATTACCCCCAAGGGAACAGGGACTGAGACGAAGTGCAATATAAAAGGTGGGACAACCACCTTAAACTATTTAGATTACGTGTGTTTTAGAGAAACATCTGACATTGATCCTTCCCTATGAGAGGTGGAGTATCTACCAGAAGAGGTGGTTAAGGGTACAGTTAGTTGTTCACAAGGTCAAGTTCATCACGTCATTATGCCTCACGAACAACACCGAGCATCCACAAAGTTGCTCCTGTTTGAATACTTCTTTCCCTTGTGCATGGCTGCTTAGCTGCAGCTTTGTACCATGAGTCCTTTCCCCCAGGAATTAGGAAACCCTCGTCTCTGACATTGCTCTCTCCATGCAGGTGCCGCAGCTCGTGACCACGTCTGGCCTCAACCTTCTCAGCAGCAGATCAGGCTCCTGAAGCCCTTCACGACAAGGTGGGTTTCCCATGTCACAGCCGTCACACCTCTGCTGCTCTCTCTTTCCTCATTGTCCTTTCTGAGTGTCAAATCCCACACCAGGATGCAGTTTTCCAGTGTGTTTATATGAAATGACATCATCCATGCCACTGACCAAGTCTAATACTCTTCTGATAGAGGAACTTGCACTTTACTCTTAAGAGAGACTGCATCCAGGGCTCTCCAGATAACACAGCCTCAGTCTGACTTTTGTTTGGGTGTCACCAGTTTATTAAATAATGGCTGCTTATCACTGCTGCCTCAAGTGTGGCTGTGCGTGGACATCAAGATAGGGGCACCTTCCAGGCCTTATCCCTCAGTGGGCAGATGAGAAAGGCTGAGGACATACTGGTGGGATCAGATTTCGTCCCGGTGTGTTTTGTTTCTGTTGAGATCAAAGTGCTTTGTGAAAGTGATATGAATTTGAAGAGATTATTTTAAGACTGGAAGAAAGGTGCAGTAATGCCAAAGTACCACAATCGACATTATTTGGGGTGTAAGATTTTGGATTTGTTTTGAAACAATGTATCCTTTCAAGAATTGGTTTGCTTTTATTGTGTTCTAACACATAATACAAAGTCAAAAAGAACAGTTCCAAAGTGCCTGAAACTGAGGGGAGCAGCTTTTTGCCATCCTCCTCCTGAGAACTGTATGCACTGGGGTTTTGGCTCCTAGTTATAGTGATGCTAAATTTAAAAAGCCTTTCAAAACAGGACTCAACCTTTCACACAAGTCTCTTCATAAAAAGCTCACTGTTGAAGCGATAATGTTCAGAACAAAGAACACTTAGTATAAACATTTAGCTTGTACTAAATAAATTACACTTGGTCTTACAGTCACGTTATTGGTGACAGCTCATACAGCCTGCACCCTTCCCCTGTAATGCACCAGAACGAAGCAAATATACATCGTTGGGAACAATTCCTTGTCTTTTGTCAAAGAGCCCAACTGCTGTCAGCAAACATATTGTGGGAACATGAATCTGGAAACAAACAGATCATTAGAGGGTGAATTAAGGTTTTGTGATTTAATTCTAAACATGTTGAGTGAGGGAACCAGAGATATGCAATGCCAGAAAAAGTATGCACCAGAAGGTTTTTTTTCTTTAATGAAAGCTGGTATTTTTATTGAATACAATGTGCTTTGGGTGACAGAGATGGTTACATATGGAAAATATGAAGTCTTGCTTGTTCTGGAGAATTATGAAGATCACTTGATTAGAAGTAACGTTGTGCTGATGCAAGTTTTAAATTCTTTCCTTTGAGGAAATTATTCATCCATTTGGAGAACTTTATTAACAAAGTACAATAATTTTCTGATGTTAAAAAGAGAGTGTATATAGAGGACCTCTGCTTGCACAGAAAGTGCAGTGACCTGGACTTGTGCAGTCACTTCTCTGGTTGGATTTCATTTGTGCTTTGCTCAACGGGGCTGAGAAAACAAAATAACTCCCCCAGCCAGAGCATCCTTGGTGGGAAGAGCCTGAGCTGGGGTCATGGTACTGCCCAGCCCGCTCTGCTTGCCAAAGCTGCTGGGGTCAAGGACTGTCAGGAAGCCAGGGAGCCAGAGGAGCTCTTTGGAAGTCTCCTGAGAGGACTTGGAAATCATCTTTGGAATTCTGAGAAGGCACAACTGTTCTCAGCCTTTTAGAGAAATGTTCTCATGGCCGGGTGGGAGGGAGGAAGGGAGCCAGGCCCCATTCCCCAGCATGAAACCCTGCATCCCCTGGGGTGGACCGAGTACCCATGACCAGGCTTGTGCCTCTCCTGGGCTTTAGTTCTTATGACACGTCTCAAAGCCCTCCCCCATGTCTGGACACATCCCTGTAGAACAGATATCCTGATCTGCCTCAGCCCCCACTCTGCAGGGACACCCACAAGACAGTCTGTGTCCTTGTGTGTTTTGGCAGATGCTGGTGCTTTGTGCTCTCAGGGAAAAGCTGCTTTGGTCTCTTCCCTTCCTATGGCCAGACAGCTACTGTCTTGGCCCTACCACTATCCTAATGGCAGTGTGAGCTGCTCCACTGCACTTGAGAGGAGAAGGTTAGGGAGAGGAGGCAGCAGGACAACTCCACATCAGAGTGCCCTACCAAGCCCATGAAGACCTGTAAGCCTCCAAAGGTAGCTCCTTGTCTGGCACCTATCCCTGGAACACTTCCTTGAGGCAATAACAGCTCTGCCATTAATGGTTACCAGCACAGTGCCATACTAATGAGAAGAGGAAATCCTCTGAGATGGTCAGCCTTGTCCACCCTCTAGCACAACCAAGCACATCCTTATTTCCCTAAAATTCAACGATTTGTTTCCTGCAGAGTTCCGAGTATCTCACCTGCACCATTAACCTGAACACAAATAGGATATTAGAAAGAGAAAAAAATTCATTTCCCAAAGTCTTTGACAAGATAGCAAAACATTCCTCTTCCTCAGGAGCAGAAAGATGTTTTTACAGGAGTAAATGCTGCTGCAAAGCTGGCTGCAGCCCCACAGGCTGCTTGTGGCTGGGGAGACCCTCCTTAGGGGAACAATGGAGCTCAGACTTGGAGGTGGCTTCAGCCTCCCCTGCTGCTCATGGTTCTTTCACTGCTACATGCCAGAGTCTTTCTCAGTGCCATCGGCACATCTCTTGCCTTGCCCTTCTGCTCTGCTGTCTGTAGTGTGGTCAGGCTTCCAGTTATTTCAATACTGAATTTTATAGGCTGCTAATTTTATAATGAGGCAGAGGTTGATCAATACTTTCTGCTGTTTCCTGCCTTCTCTCACAATACTGGTTCAAATTATTATTAAAAAACCAAAACCCCCAGCCAGCTCTGTGAATCCAGCCCAGCACTCAGGGTACAGTTATGGGGGATGCATAGGATGTACCAATGCTCATCTCAGGGTAAAGGAACAGCTTTCTGCTGCCCTTCATTTCTGCCTAGGAGAGAGAGCATTGATGCAGAGGCAGGCTGTGAGAACACAGGAGCACTGCCTGGAGATGTTGGGCTGTCACGAGGAGATACTAGATAATGGTTTCAGAAAATCCACCCATGGGGATCTGGGGTTCAGAAGTGCTAATGGCCAGGATAATGTGTTGTTTATTGCAAACAGGCATCTATGGTGACCTCGAAGGTCTGGATGTCTGACTGCCCTTCTATATGCATCAAAACCCTCCTTAAGAGTTTCAGCCTCCAAAGCCAAACGGTGATGGTATCACATTCGCTTTTCATTTCTGCGTAGGCACTGTGCCCATGCAGTTATAACACAGCTGAGTCTGATTTTCATATAGTTCATTGTTTACTTATGACTTACTATAAAGTTGAGCTTGTCTTATTTATGAGCAGCCATGAAGATATGGGATTTCATCCACTGGGTGATGACTCATTCATTGGGTTGGACTCTTTAGCTCCTAATACGTGACATATTTTGGACTATTGGATGAACAGCATTTCTGCATGAGCCCAAATTAAATGAGGTGAATGGAAATAATTAGTTGTTTGTTTTTAAAATCTTGTTTGTAGCTGGGTTTGTGCTGGTTCTGGTCCCAGCCCATTCTGCCAATGTGCACAAGGGCAGGATGAGCTGCCATACGGGTATGGTGGAGAGCTGATGTACAGCATTTCAGAGGCAGACGTCTAAACATGTCAGGGGTGACTTTGTTTCTGTTGCACAAGAAAAAGCTTTGAGAACTGGAGCATTTGATACTTTCTATGAACTTTAATGACTGCAACATTTCTTGTGCTGCTGCAAACAATTTGAGAAACTAATTTGTAAAATCACTCATAAAAATCTCATGTGCTTTCTGTAATAATAAAGCTCTTCATCTGGAAAAAGAAATACAAATCCTCAGAAAGAGCAGCTCAGCAGGAGTGTACTTCAGCCGCTCTTGTCTCAGGCATGCTCTACCCTCCCGTGGGTACGTCATGCCCCGTGAGTTCACAGGAAGGATTCATGCACAGTCAGAAATATTGCCCCCAGTAATGCTCAGCTACGTAAGGAAAACGAAAAGTTTTTAAAACCTTTTCCCACTCTTCCTGCCCCCAGCTCTGAGGGATGGGACTGGGACCATGGGAAATGTCCGAGTAACTTTGTCGCAGTGAGTGGCTGTAACGGCTTACAAGTTTTCACAGCCAGGAGCCCTGCCAGCAGAATTTATGCCTCCATTTCAGCAGTAACGATGCTTCCCAGAGCTGTCGGCCGGCGGCCGGCTGGGAGGCAGCGGCGGGGCGTGTGGGGGACTCGCCATGACATAACCACATTCCTGCGGCATGAGGAGATGCTCCCAAGCCTCAGCAGGGGCAGCACAGCCCCTTCCCTGCTCCCACCCCAGCACTGCAGTTCTGAAGGCTTGGGGAGGTCGAGTGAACCCATCAGCTGTGCTGGCTTTGGGTGATTTTGGGGCAGAGTGGCTGGAAAGTGACCCACTGGGAAAGGGACCTGGGGGGCTGGTTGACAGTGGCTGAACATGAGCCAGTGTGTGCCCAGGTGGCCAAGAAGGCCAATGGCTTCCTGGCCTGTATCAGCAGTAGTGTGGCCAGGCAGAACCAGGGCAGTGATCATCCCTCTGTACTCCTGGTGAGGCACCTCAAATCCTGGGGTCAGTTTTGGGCCCCTCACTACCAGACACACACTGAGGTGTTGCTGTGTGTCCAGAGAAGGGCAACGGAGCTGGGGAAGGAGCTGGAGCACAAGTCTGATGAGCAGTGGCTGAGGGAGCCAAGGGATATTATCCCTGAGAACAGCTCAGTTGGTTAGAGCTTGGTGCTAATGACACCAGGGTTGTGGGTTTGATCCCTATATGAGCCGTTCACTCGATGAGGCTTGTGGGTCCCTTCCAACCCAGAATATTCTGTGATTCTCTATTTAGCCTGGAGAAGGGGAGACTCAAGGAGAGTTTTACAGCTCTACAAGTACCTGAAAAGGGAGTGTAGCCAGGCAGGGGTCAGTCTCTTCTTCCAGGTAAAAAATGGAAAGGTGATTTATGTTGCAGCAAGGGAGGTTCAGATTGGAAATTAGGGAAAACTCCTTCACCAAAAGCACTGTCAAGCACTGGAACGGGCTGCCCAGGGCAGTGGTGGAGCCGCCATTCCTGGAAGCGTTCAAAAGTGATGTAGATGTGACACTGAGGGACATAGGTCGGTGGTGGCTTGGCAGTGACGGGTTAATGGTTGGGCTTGGTGATCTTAGAGGGCTTTTCCAAGCTAAACGATTCTATGATTTCACCGACGCGGCTTTTTTTTTATCAAATGAAACCAATAAAGGCGTTTCTGTGGGGCTTGTCCGGCGCCGGGAGCGGCGGGGCCGCCGTGAGGGCCGGGCCAGGCGGGGCCGGCAGGGGGCAGCAGTGCCAAGTGTTTTGGGGCCAAGTGTTTTGGCGCGGCGGGGACGGAGCGGGGCTGTGCCCGCAGGGATCCGGGGCTGTGATCGTAGGGATCCAGGGACTGTGCCCGCAGGGATCCAGGGCTGGGGCCGCAGGGCTGCCGGGCTGTGGGCGGAGGGGGCC